>JAUIMW010001454.1:0-12556 GCA_033557785.1 Enochrus cinctus
GACACTCCCTGCCTGGAAACAACATGACCCAGGTACTTCACTTGCTTCTGGAACAGCTTGCATTTGGAAGGACTTAGATACAGGTGGGCATTCCGTAGTCTTTGGAAAACCCCCAAATGTTCGTCGAAGTTAGCAGGACTACTATCACATCATCCAGATAAACCAGGCACGTCTTGCACGTTATGCCTTTCAGCAGCAAGTCCATCAACCTCTCAAATGTTGCAGGTGCATTGAAGAACCCGAAATGCATCACCGTAAATTGCCACAAGTCATTGCCTGCAGAGAAAGCAGTCTTTTCTTTATCTTCAGGATGGACTTCGACTTGCCATAATCCAGGGTAAAGGTTAACAGTCCTTCTTGGTGACTTCGTTTAGCTTCCTACAATCTACGCAGAACCGAGTGGATCCCGTCCTTCTTCTTCACCAAGACCACTGGAGATGACCAAGGGCTGCTAGTAAGCTCGATGACTGCTTGATTGTGCATCTTTTGGATGAGGACATCAACTTCACCACGCTTGGCCAATGGAAGTCGCCTTGGGTTCTGGCGAATTGGATTTGCATCACCAGTATTTATACGATGTTGGACGATGTTGGTTCTTCCATTGTCGTCGTTATCATCTGGGAAGATGTCCTGGTACGCTAGCAGCAGTGAACGAAGACGTTTTTTCTTCTTTCTTTAAGTTTGGGGCTGCGTCGTCGACCAGCTTATGCAGCTCCTGCTTTGCTTTCTGGTGTTTCCTTTCTTCTGGCATATCAATTTCGCTGTTAGACACCCAGGTCATCACTCTTCCAACAGTTTTCCCTTTGGTTAGCTTTATTGGGTAGTCGTTGGTGTTCAGGATTCGCACCAGCACTGCATCTCCAAGCTGTGCCAGAGATCTTGCCACCATCAATCCCTTATCAACTGGTTCTGCTTCTATTATGCCAACTTGGAAGTCCTTGGCACTATCCTCCAGTCTGGCCAGGATATGCTGTTCTACTCTCGGTGGAATTTCAATCTCTTGTCCGACTATTAATTTAATTTCGTGGTGGTTGGCAATAGGAACAGCCATGAAGATCTCTTCGTTCCCAATCTTTAGGCTCTTGCTCTCGAAGTTGATCACTACTTCATGCTCCTTCATCAAGTCCAGTCCAAGAATTGCTTCGTCCACCATCCATTGGTCCAAAACTCTGGCCCCCATGGATATCCGGACACGCACCTTCCCAAACACCTGGATGGTATCACCAGTAGCCGTGACAACCCTAAAGTTGCGCATCTTATTCAGCCGGACTCCTTTCACAACATGCGGTCTGACGACGGACACATTTGCACCAGTGTCCACAGTGAACAGTACCTCCTTGGACTCAATGGTGCCCCCAATGGCAAGATTGTTTCCATCATTCTTGACCGCGGATATTCTGAGGCAATTCCTGTTGCCCACCAACACTCGCCCCTCCATATTGGTGGACTTTAGTTTTCCGACTTCTTGGTCCTTGGTGCCAAGGTCCTTCTTCCTTCGTGGACAACGTGCTCTGATGTGCCCTTCCTTCTTGCAGAACAAGCAGATGGTTGGTGCCGAGCGGATTTCTTGGATGGTATCTTCAGCTTCTTCTGATAGTGCCATCAAATTTCGGAACCTTTACTTTTTGTGCGCCGGAGCCTGCTGCGGAGCCCGATTGCAGAGCAGAAACTTGAAGCTGCGAATAATTTCTATCAATCTCGGCGAACTTGCCGTCCATTCTCCTCACCAGATAATGCTCCTGTTGTTCCAGCTTTTCTTTGAGAAACTATTGCTGCTCGCCAATTGCCTGTTCTAGAAAGTTCTGTTGATTTGCTGTTCTCCCTTTTAGAACACCGATTTTATTTTCTTGAATCTTTTCTTGTTTTTGCCATTGTTTCTTCTAGAAGCTTCTGTTGGCTGTCGATTTTATCCGCTAGGAGCTTCTGTTGTCCGTAGATTTTATCTTCTAGAAGTTTCTGGGCGGTCTTCTGTTCTTCCAGTTTCTCTTCTAGAATTTTCTGCCATTATACTTTGCAGCTTCGCCATAACAGGGTCTACGACTGTTGCTGCATTTTCTGCTGTAGGCCGGACCTCTTGTCCGATACGATTTATTTTACCCCACACCTGACATCAAATGTTACGTTCGTGGGGTAAATAAAAGAGTTTGTTTAACTAAAATTTATATTTAAAACTATTTACACTAATAACTATTTACAATTAATAAAATTAATTAAATTATTTTACTATTTATTATAAACACGACACGGTGACATCTATGACAGGTACCAAAGTAGTCAAATCCATTTGTTCAAACCAAACATGCAACATCAATCTTCTATTAGGGCAGCGGTTGGGAATTCCCAAAATATTTTTGCGTAAGTCGATATTCCCCCTCATTTTGAAAAGGAGACAATGTAAATTTAAAATAAACATTATTTATTTACATGGAAATAAAAAAAGTTACATGAAAATAGTTAGTACCTATGTAATAGACAACAAAATAAAATTCTCCTATTAGAACAGACAAAAATTAATTGAAAACTTTCTCTCTTCGGGTTTTGAATAAATTATATCGATTTTTGTTCTTCGTTCTTATTCACAAAGGTAGGTTATTGCAAATAGCAGCAACTTTTATATAGTATATTTAGGAACTGGAAAGTAATCAGAGAACCGCTCTCTGAGTTGTAAATGTATGAAAAGTAATATTTTCACAATCTCCACAAACAAAGCTAACTTTGAAAAAGAAGCTATTTTGTTCTTTTCTACTTTTTGTCTCCAACAATAAAGTTTTAATCCAAACTCTGACACTATTACTCTGACTGAAATAATATTATATGATATTAATAAAGTAGGTATATTCAGCTTCACCGTCCATAATTCACAAATAGCCCAAATATATGTCAATAATAAGACAATAACTTGAAAGCCAAAAAACCATCAATATGACAGCAGAGCTGAAACTCCATCAGCAGACACAGGAATACAATTTTCCCACTTTAAACGAATGCTTTTTCATTGCATGTATACCGTTATAGTGAACATACAGCATTAGCTGTGAATTGCTACTGACATATATAGTCTGATTAAACTGAATAGTAAAATATTTCCCTGGTATAGTGAGACAATAACCTGTTCCTTCACATTTTCTGCCAAGATGGAAATTGTTTCTTTTGCAGACAAGCGTACTGAATTCAGATTTTCTGCCTCTTTATGACCACATGATCTCTGCCATTTTACAGCAGCTGGTTTAACCAAATCTTCAATAATATATGGTTTCTTGTTAAGAAATCAACCACTCTACTGCAAAGCTAGCCTTTGTCCTTTAACAGACATCTCTATATTTACAAAGTAGTCTCGTGGTTAGGAGGATAAATGTGAATGTAAATTATCCAAATGTTTCTGATTTTTTTTTGAAAGATTTTTAAGTCAGAAGTTGCAAACATACAACGCACTGTAGTATCACTGTACCTTTGTCTTCTATTTGTGTAAAACGTAATTAAAGAATTCTTCCTGGTATGTTATGTTTCTATTTGCTGTTATTTGAAGGGGCGCTCGAAGATGCGTGAATGTCAGGACGGTCCAGACCCACCCTGTGACTCGTTTTCGCAATGGTGACGGATGGTTTGTAAAAATACTAATACGTTTATAAAATAGCAAATTAGAAAATTTCCTTATTACCCCTAAAAATTTCATTTTTACCCCATTTGAGGTAATTTACCCCGGTTGCCCAACCGCTGTATTAGGGGCACCAATAAATGATCAATTATTTTTTAGTGTGGCATGTTAGCTTCCTTCTAGCTCAGAGCCTGAATGTATTTTATTACGTAAATATTAAAATCTGTGACCTTGAATTTTGTGACAAATTTTAACGTTCTTATTACCCTGGTAAAAAATGACGGACAATCAACCAACTAAAGAACATTTACGTCATATCATGCTGTTTTTTTTCGATCGGTTGTTGTGATTTTGTGATATGTATAGAAAGTTAATAAGTGCCGACGTTGGTTTTAAAAACACTGGTGGAAAAATATCCCAAATTGAGTTTCCAAGAAATAGCAAACACTCTTCAGGCTACTTAGTCAACAGTTAAAAGACATCTTCAAGGAACCAGGAATATGGGTCCCACATCTATTATCGGAAATGAATAAAGATCATCTCTTGTGCAGACAAAGAATTGATCCATTTTTACTTAGGATTGTTACTAGTGACGGCAAATGAGCTTTCTCCAAATCAACTATCCTTACCCCGTAAACCATTTCTCGCTTTAAAGAAGGTGTTGTCGTGCGTTTGGTAGGATTGAACTATTGAAATTGTATTGCCAAAATTGGATAGATGATACAAACATTTGTTGGTAAAACGACCAATTCTGGTCAACACAAAAGGGGTAATAATGCAGAATGATAATGAAAGGCTGCCTGCAGCAAGATTAACGCAAGAAAAAATAAAGCTAAACTGGGATGTTTTATCATATCCCCGTATTCTCCAGATATAACACCATCCGATTTTTATTAATTCCAGTCCATGGAACATTCCCCGAAGAATAAAAAATTAAAAAATGTCGATGATGTTCGAACTCACGTATACGTTTTATTTTTTATTTGAATATACTGTGTCAAAAACCTTTTTTGTGCATTAGCGATAGAATATATATTTTTTGAAATATTTTATTTTATTATGACATTTTGCATTTCTTGTGTTGATACAATGTTTTTAGGACATCTCTTGTTTAGGTATAATTTACAAATTTGTTTTATAAATATTTCAACGGTTTAAGTACTTTGCTAGTACTGCTAGTAACCCCTTCTTGGTAAGGCTATGTTTGAAAACAAATTTACCCCAGGTGAGAGTTCTTCGGGCCGGATATTTGGACGAACTGATCACCATGGATGAACTCTCAAGACTAAATACCAAAAATTGCAAACAATGCAGAGAAGTATTGAGACACATTGCATAATAGAAAATGCTGCGACTGGATTAGGTATACAGATGATCGCTCTCAAAGTTTGATTTATCGTTTGTTAATGATTAAATAAGCAATTATAACTGTCTGTAAACTATATGTGTGTCAAACAATATGTATTAAGAAAATATTCGTCACTTATAATATATTAAGTTAATTAAATTTTGTTATCAATTACCTATATTATTACTATGATATCATGATTTCTCAGAATACCTATTGCCTAGTGGTGTTAATGCACAGAAGAACTTTTACGTGCCATTAATTATAATAGAAACATTGATAACTCTAATTGAGTTTGCGTCAGGGGAGAACCTAAACTCACATATGCACCATATAAAAATAAATCATTCTTAATTTTCTGCGAACAGGCAATATATAAATAGGGATTTATCTGAGATTAGTGCGAAAATAAAATCACTTTCTTTATTACTTTGTGATCTATTTGAAACATGATAGCTCTCACCCAAAACTATTTCCTGGTATGGACATATGTGCACGCGTCTATTTGATGTTCACGGCCTATTTATTTTGTTCAACCTTCTGAAATTCGAAACTTGTTATTTATTTGACAAATGGGATCAAATTTAGGAAATCGGGCTATTAAAATACGGCTTAGATTTTGTATTATAGTTTTATATTGAACTGTTTTAATATTTAAAGATTTTATAAATTAATAAATAAAAATAAATATGTGGCGGTATAATTATCTTATAATTAAGGGTTATATAAATTTTCCAGATGATGTTAGAAATAGTATGATACGTCTTTGTCTCTGATGACTGTGTGCGATGGCAAATCGTTCCAAGATAACTCTTTGTCGGCACTAACATCGGTCGAGGAATCAGGTCTTTGAAAGCTGAAGGGCCAAGTCTGAAAATGATAGCAGAAATAGATTAACATTATAATATGAATTGTATCATGAAACCATTTGTTTCTTATAATTAGAAAATTATTCTTAAGTGTAAACCACAACATAAATGCCTGCTGCTATACTGTTTGTTTTGACTATTTTGAAGCTAAAAATGATATAAGGCAAAAAGACAATGAAATTGTTATTGGGATAAACGGTTTGAGTAGTTAAGAGTTGACGGCCAACAGTTGGAAACATTTGGCGGCATCCGTGTTTAATTATGCCATTGACATGACATCTAAGATGTTTGTTTAAGCAAAGTGCCGTATGGGCGCGCGTTCACTACATAAGCAAACCGATGCTAAAATTAAAGAGAATATACGAATTCTTTCTTATTAAAAATATTATAGCTATTTCTAATACCTACTTGTTTTGGGTTCTATTATTATCCGTTTTATTTATTAAAGGTAGTTAAATGCATTTAATAATTATTTTAATTTAAATATTAGAAGCGCAAATTACCAAACCTACTAAAGGAATATATCGACAGAAAGTTTTCAGTGGAAACATTAAAATACCAAATACTACGTAGTTTTTACTTTCGAGGTTTACCTATAAACATAAATAGATTTATTTAGGATTTAGTTATTGTTTTTTTCTATACCTTTAATAACATTTTACAAACATTTAAATAGGGTTCTTTTTTAATAATTCATATATAATATCAGAACCTAACATAAATATTGTTTTGGAAAGTATTAACTTAAGGGTATTTTCTCAAAATAAAGTAAACTCTCAAGATAAACACTGATGCATTAGCGATTAAAAGTTGTTTTGGTAATTTTCGTAGTATAAAATGATGTTGTGTAGTGTAGATTATTTATAAAAACGTTCTTGCATCGAGAATTAGAAAATGCAAAGATTTAAAAAATCAAAGGCGAGGCGAGTAGTACGGATTTAGATGTTATATATTCGTAATAGCATTTTACAAATTTTATAGTTCATAGAACGCTTAGTAAGGACTGTGTATATATTAATATACTAATGTAAAATTATACGAAGTGTTCTTTTTAAAATAAGTAAGTTGAGCACGAATTCCGCTGCAAGAAGGAAATTCAGGATATAAAAATATTTTTGGCTCATTTTGACTTACTCTGTAAGTATCTGCTTGTATAATAATAATAAAATAAACGAAAATTTGGGAATATTAACGACACTAATTTTCACAAATCGACTATAGTTATTTACGTATTAAAGTCTATTAAGAAAGCTGTTTCAAGCCTTCCTCCTCCGGACCTCAAAGTTTGCTTATGATGTGCCTATATTTTAAATTAATACTATCTTTTTAATTTCTGTAGGTAAGCATAAAATGGTCTAAAATGACAGTTCTGTCTAGAAGCATCTTAATAAAGATCGAACATTTGCACTCTTCGTTAATGTAATTGAAACGACTAATTAATAGAAACAGCTAAATACAGAAAAATATTGAAAATATGATGAGAAATTACTACACAGATATCCGAAATAGTTAAACAAGACGATATAAATTTTATGGAATTTCGGATATATTAAATGGTTAAAATTGTTGTGAATTGTAAATCTACGCATCTTTTTTTTAATAAAAATCATAAAAAACTACTTAATTAAATTAATTTAGAAATAAATAAATAAAACTTACAAGTGTGATTGGATGTTTATGCAAATGATCCGCCGGCATAGGTTGGTCCATTAAAACTGCTCGCAAATGTGCTATATAACTAGTTGCTAATCGCAGAGTATCCAATTTTGATAATTTTGTGTCCGCTGGTACCCATGGTAAAGTTGTCTTTAGCCTACAGAAAGCTTTACTAAGAACTCTCATCCTGGCTCTTTCTCTGGCATTGGCTGCATTTCTTTGAGGATGACGAATATCATCTGTTTCGTCGTCAGAGTCAAGATCTGTATTTCGTCTTTTGCGCGGCATGGATTCTAAAATTAAATCCAAAACGCTGTGATCACATAAATATAAAGAATCGATTCGAATTTACCTTTTTGCCTAAATTTTTCACAAACTTTTGTTCCCACTAATTCACTAATTGACTGTGAAGTATTTCAGAATGCCGAGGCGTTGGACAGCTGAAGCTCCGCCTTCACGTTTCAGCAGTTAATTGCTCAACCAATCCTGTTCCGATTAGGGTCTGAAACTGCTTTATCGTTTGATATACCAGCGTATTTCAATCCCTTAAGCCATATGTTTATTTAATCTTTACTATTACTACATTTGATTTAAAATAAACCAATCTTTTTATATTCTCATATTTATATTTATTTGTCATATAATAAATAGATACATAAGTTGGATACTTTTATGCGTATTAAATTCCCAGACATGTTTTGTTTATTGCTTTTAGCTATGAGTAGGTTTACATCTTTTGTAAATATATAAATATATGATTTATAACAAGCTAATCAAGATATCTCTTTTGCGTGCAACCCTAATTCGAGTGTACCCCCATGTTTGTTTTGTTAGGATTGACGTAATAAAATCTTTTGATATGCGAAACTGTGGGTGGTAGTTCAGCCTATAATAACAAAGAGTTTTCACACGATTCTAAAATTTATTTATTTTGTCTTCAATTTTTGGTCTACTGAATTAAAATAATTTAAATTATAACAGAAATGAGCTTAAATATATGTATATTTTATAAATTTAAATTAAATGGTTTCATTTGGCCTATGATTTTTCCTCGTTCGTAAGTAAGGGTCAACTGGCATGCTTTCTTCGGATCGACTTTTTCTGGTAGCTTCAAATGTGTTTGGGTAGTCTTCAAAGCTTGAAGACCGATGTGTTTTATATGCAATGTTTTTGCTTTTGCGCAAGTTATAATGATCTAATGATCTCATTAAATAATGTCCCGACAGTCCTATTTCCGATCTTAACCAAGGATCTTCACCCATCCACAAAAGAAAATTAGGAACATTTCTTTTAGTGAAAAAACGTATGGCTGCAATTACACCTGGCAAAAGACCGATAAATAAAACAAGCACAAATATTATGTTGTGGTGAAGATTCGGAGAAAATATGAAGTGATGTGTTCGGACGTAAGGTTCTTGGAATCTACTTTCTATGAGGTGGGAACACCATCTAATTATTTTTAATAATAAATACCAAACTCTCATGCTGTAAAAACATGTCCAATGAAAACCTAAGGCCTACAACAAAACAACAATAACTAATTGAATGTTATGTTAATTACGAAAACTTACTCTGTAAAATAGAATTTTTCTCGGGGATGTACGATAGGCGTGTTTGTAGATGACCATGTATGTAAATAAGAAAACACCAATTGAGAAAAATAATGAAGGTAAGATTGAAATTGGTCTTGAGTCATATTTTGAGGCTTTACACAATTCTGTTAAAAATCTAGAATGAATTTTTAATAATTTTTCAGTTGATGACATTGACATTTTGCTACATTTTTGTCAACTTTTAATTTTGTTGGTTGTATTAATTAGTGCTATTGTTGCTTAGGCAACGTATTCTTCTGCTTAAAATTTACAAGATTCTTGAAGAGTTTGTATGTGCTTACATTACATCAGTTATTTAATATTAGCATATGAATATATTGGCATTTAAAAATATTTCGATATTCGATATTTGCGTACAGTTGAAAGCAAAAATTTGGCGTTGTATAAATTAAATCACTTTATTAATTACAAGACCTTCCCAAAACAAACGTCTAAACTGTAAACAGCAAACAAAAGCTTCGCCAACCGAATATCGATGTTTAATTACGTATCCCAACGTAGGTAAATAACGGTAATTTAATCTTTTCTTATATTACCAAGAATGTTTATTCGAAACAGTTCATAATTACAAATGAATTGGCAATTGTATTGATTTTTTGTCGTTGAAAAATAATTGTATTTAATCATATTCCGCATTAAGTATTCCTTTTAATAATTTAAATTGGGAATTATATTTTCAGTGTTTTTTTTTTCTCTAAATTCGGTTATAGCTATTTTTAGTAACCAGCACTATCAAAGGAAGGAGGATTAACCAATATAAAATGGGGTATTTAATTAATGAGAAAATTGAAAGAGGTTTAGAAATCGAGAAAGTTTCAATTTGGATATAAGCGTTGCATAGAAAATGTTACCTAATTATTAATACTATTAAATACAACACAATTTTAAAATTCAAATCTTTCAATAATTTTAGATACATTCAGTAAACGGTAACTAAATTAATTGGACATTTTTATTGGAGCTTAAAACTAAATGTATAACATAGATTAAGTAGAAATTTATTATAAGGAAGTAGAGCTTATTTTAGATCAGGGTACGCTGGTGTTCTCACTGCGTTCAAATTTCTGCTATAACGGAAGAAGCCGTTAAAGTCTTTGAAAAAGTACACCTGGTCCTCAGACTAATTCTAATCTATGCATTTAGACTCGTCATCAAGTAATTATTTATTTTAATTGTCATTGACTTCGGCGCAGATTTTTCTAGAATTTTTGCTTTTGCGTAATGTATTTATTAAGTTGGTTGAGATAGTGTACTTTAAAAGTAGTACATAATTTCTTATGCTCTTTACAAAGTGATATTTATATTTTAATAAGATAATTTTAAGATATTACTGCGTAAGTTATTTTATTTTCATTAGTTTTGATCCGTACCAGGTAGTAGTGGTGAGAAACCAATCAGTCTTAATTTCAATTTTTTTATGATGCTACCAATAAGAGAATCTCTGAAAAGCTTTCCAAAAATTCTGTTATCGACGGAGGTAATATTTTTAAATGCTTCCGAGCTTATAAGTTTATCCACTTTTTTCGTAATTACTGTAACGATTTTTGAGAATTTGAAAAGCATTAATTGTTCTTCTGATCTTTGTAGTTTGAAGAGCATTGGATAGTAAAGAGCATTCCTGAATAATGTCAATCATTAGAGCTAAATCCGCTGGGAAATATTTGTTTTGTAATCGTTTTGCCATTCCAGAAATTTTTTGTTTAGAGTTAGAAGAAAATAACTTGTATAAAGTAGGGTAGCTTCACCATACAGCAAGAGAAGCTCATAGGCAGCACGTAGTCCACCGTGGTCCTAACATTCAATTTTAATTATTTCCAAAGTAAACTCTTGAGAAGTATTATCTACTTCCTTTTTGTTTTTCTCAGATTGATGAAAAATACTATATATTGTAGTTTGTCCATGAACATTTTAAAATGATTAACTTGCTTGATATCGTTTATGGAGTCATATAAAACAAGGTGGAGTCGGTGATTGAGGCAATACCAAATCCAACAGCAAGCAGTTCACTACTGCAGTACAAACTTTGAAAAATAGTTTGCGTATCTTGTGCTTATTGGAAATGGTGGAAGTTTCATCAATAATAGTGCAAATTTTTAAATTCTTCTCAATAATTGAACTAATATCCCGGATATTCAATGTAATCAACAGCATCAGCAATAAATATGGTTTCTTGGCATCGGAGATATTATCGTTTACAAATACATTTCCTCCTATTTCAGAGGACAAACTATTAACAAACATTAAAGATAAAATCTCCTACTCAATGAAAAGAAATTTACCTCCAATCGCCATTAGACACCTTACCAAAATTTTAAGAAACAATTGCATTCCCCAGGAATGGAAAAAATATGTCATTGTTCCGATTAAAAAAGTAGGGAAAGCCTATTCAACTTCTAACGGCTATAGACCAACTATTAGTTCACGTATCGCTAAAGTTCTGGAAGGGTTAATAAAAAATAGAATTGAATGGTACTTAGAACATAGGAAACTTCTCTCCTCGTGCGTCTCTTCGGTTTTAGGAAAGGAAAGGGAACTGCGGAGGCTCTGAATATCCTAACTATCAATATTAATATTGATATATCAGAAAGAAAAATAGTATTGGCATTTTTTCTTGATTTTGCTTCTGCCTATGACTTTGTAGCCCCCACCATTCTTGATTCAATTATGTCACAACTTAAAATTTTACCTGCTTACCGTCAATATACTCTAAATTTTATATCTAAAAGGTTAATCTACTCCAAAAGTCCGATGTCTGGTGACATCTTGGGACCTAGATTTACCAGTAGAGGAGTGGCCCAAGGGTCGCATCTTAGCCCTCTTTTATTTAACATATACGTAAACGCTCTAAGAGACAAATTGGGTCCCAGGGTGAAATTAATTCAATATGCAGATGACGTCTTGTTTTAGTCAGATTATTCCTTAACAAATTTAGCAGAAAGAATGAATACGCCTTAATCCAAATAAATCAGCGGCTGTCTTTTTTTCAAAATCACAAAAAAAGATTCGGCGCATTCCCGGACATTATTTTTGATGGTGGCGTAATTCCTAGGAGAGAAGTAGTCCCATATTGAGTATGTAAAAACCAAAACTTTTCGCGGTCTTAATGTTCTAAAAACTATCAGCGGCATAAGATTTTATTTATGGTTCTCAATGCTCTGATTAGATCTTATTTAGAGTAGGGCGCGACAGCTATATGACCACTCACAAAGTCCCAAACTATTGCTCTTGACCGTATATATGTATCGGCCATTAGGATTATCACGGGCCATCTTAAATCGACTCCCACATAAGCAATTTTATCAGAATGCGGGGTAACCAACCTTCGTTTCAAATATGAATGGTTAAGTACCATTTTTTTTGCAAAAAATCACAGAACACGAAATAATCTTGTAACTGATACGCTTTACAACGTTTTTCTTACATACAGATTTTGGTTTGAAAAAACTAAACCTCTCGTAGTCGCGGCATTTGAAAG
>JAUIMW010001455.1:0-12553 GCA_033557785.1 Enochrus cinctus
TTTTTTAAAGTGCTTTTAAATGTTGACTACATTTCCAGCTACATTTATATTGTTAGTTTGTGATCTAGACATGTATTTTTACAGGTTGTTCTAAATTTTTAATTTTATTATCAACTTTAGGAGAATGGAAGCTTAATCAGTTTTATCTGCACATTAGAACTAATTCATAGCTAAAAATGTTGTCGTGCTCATGTCTCCACTAGTAATTAATCTTGAAGGCAGACCTAAACTTGATTAAAGAAACCATCCTTCCAGATGAAAAAAATTTTCACCTGATTCTTGATTTAAACACATTTTGTGTCTCCGTATAAATGCTATATCATTCCATAAAAATTTGACAAATCAAAATTTATATTTGTTGATACGCGACAAAAAGGTAATAACATAAAAATTTTCTCATAATAAAAAATGCTTTTTTGTAGCATTCACAAAATAGCTAGTAAAACTTCACGGTTTTGTAAGACTAGACGGACGTTTGGGAAAGGAGCTCGTTCTGCAAGCCGTAAACCGAATGGAATTATTTTTATATACAGAAAATATTTGTTCTATGACTATTTACAGCCCCTTATAGAAGTTGGGCGCCGTCAAACACGACACATTTAGGAAAGTGATGCTGATATTTACACTGGAATTCTCGTCCCGGCCAAAATAGAAAAAGACTAAGAGCCAACGCGAGCAGAAGGTTTAGAGAGTCTGGCTGGGGATGGAGGCGTGAGGCAGCACTGCATTATCCAAGAATGAAAATTATATCGTGTTAGAGAATAGTTTTCTTATGAAATGGTGTTCTCCACTTGAGGGGTTTAAAATGCAATTAGAAGTTTTGCGAGTAAATCGATTTTGGTGCAGTTGAGGTTTAATATAAATGCAAAAGTTCATATTCCATGTTAAGTCTCGGTGTGTGGAAGTTGCCTTAAAGTAAGTTGCTACCTTGCTGTTTAACTAATTAACGGGATTATTCTAAATTGCAGATTAATATTTGATCTATTAGCTGCACCTCGTACGGCTTATTAAATAAGAAAAGTGTCGCGTTGCTGCCAAGACGTTTAACATGAGGATTTGAAACTCTTGCAATTACATTGCGGCATATGATATCCTCGTTTAAGGATAGGTTTTTAGACTTGGCTTAATGAAATTAGGTCCTGTCTGGCAAGTTACTCTACCCTCTTTTTGTTATTTAAACGGAAATGCATAATGAGATGAATGAATTATATTAACGTGAACGAATTCAGCGCATTTTATTTCTTCCTCTTTTGCACACAATGTTTGTTTTAATCATATATAGCTTTTGCAGAATAAACTAATAGTATTAATTGAATTTTAAAAATTTCCCAACCAACCGATAAAAAATTGGATTAAACCTTGCAAAACAGTAAGTGATACGTACCTATAAAGTAATGAATATTTCTCTCTAAACCATTAGATTGAAAGCCTAAATACGATAAAAGCGCGTTTCAGTTTTAGCGAACGATCCGGGCAACCGAATAACTAAAAGTCCATTCCAAACACTGTAGTATCGGAATCTATATATATGCAATATTTGAGAGTTGGCCGCGCGTCATAAGCACGCTGGGAGCGGCGATCCAAAAGCCGACACAAACTACATTATACCTACATTAGCGATATTCTCCCTTTTTTATTACCACCTCGCTTTGGCTAATAGTAACATTTTAAATCCCCGCACTGTATAATTCAGTAAAAATCAATATGTGGCCACCAGACCAGTTCGAACTGCAGTATTTTTGTTATTCAAAGAGGATCTCTAGCACACATAGGAGTCACCACGTGGAATTCTAGTGAGGTTTCTCTGTAATATTGAAACGTCCCAGTGGCGCGCCCCTTGTGTCGCACCCCCTCAATCCGAATAAAACCAACCCTATGCCGCACAAACGTCGACTCAATCTACGAAATTCAAATAAATTCCTAAAATGTGTACCATTTTTTAATAACAATGTAAATATGTTCGTGATATTACATTTTCTCCATTACTGATATCAAGTGTTTTAATAAAATATTTTGGGGTTTGTCCTGCAATGATTATATAAAATAAAATTTAACACAGAAAATTCACTTTAGCAGCTCTTGCCAAAAATTTTTAGGTTAACGATAGTAATTATGGAATGGAGTAACAAAAAATGCATAGAAGTTACTTTGAATAAGTGTGTTTTCCAAATATAAAGTCAGTGGTAATGAATGATATCACCATCCTGCTTCGGTTATAGTATCTGTTCAGAAGGGTTGAAAGTTGCAAGTTTTAATTTATATTTGTAATTCTATTTCTATCACGTAATGTAAGACCCATCATATATATATTTCGATACTTCTCTGCGTTGTTTGCAGTTTTTGGATATGTTTAGACTCGAGAGTCCAAGTTTCGCAGACGTACGTCAAAATCGGTAAAACACATGAAATAGTTTTTTATATGATATCCATAAAGATTTAACCTACCTTAATTTGAAAAGTACTTCCTTATTTTTATAATAGCTTTTATTAGTTGCCGGTTTCAAGGTACCAAGGTCTCATCATCAGAATCTACAAGAGAAACAAATAAATCAGATTATAAAAGAAAAATTATTGTCATTGAAAAACATCACAAATTCATTTCGTTTGACTAATATAATTACTAACATCCCCTCTACAGAAATCATTAAACCGATTGATTCCTTGATGATTGATTCATTTAGAATAAGAACATAGAAAAAATAAAACAAAACACAAAATTTTCAGTTTAATTCACAAATCTACGAAATAAAAGAAGGGCTACCTACCCATGGGCTCCCCCCTGTCTCCACTCATGGCTAATATCTTTATGGATTATATAGACAACACAATTTTTATTATAAAACATCAAATCACTAGTCATATTTAATATTGGCGTAGGTATGTCGACGACATCCTCCGCATTTGGGGTGGTCCACTTGACCTCTTATGTGTTTCCATGCCTATATTAATAACATCCACTATAAAATAAAATTCACTTTAGGAATAAAAGAAAATAATAAAATACATTTTTTAGATCTAATATATATATATATATATATATATATATATATATATATATATATATATATATACTTCTTCTTCTTTCCCTCTATTGAGATAAACCGCACATTCAAACGTTTCATCAAACAGTCTCCCATAGTATTTTTGATCTGATTAAGGACTGTTTAGTAGTATTAGTAGTAGTAGTTAGATTGTTACTTAGTATTTTATCCAGTAATATTTAATTTCCTTCTTTTTATATTCGGGTAGTTGGTTTTCCTTGACAAACTTTTCAATTATTAGTAAAGCCCTCACTTGTCCATTCCCGGGTAGTTCATTATTGTAATACTCTTCATCTTCGAAGAAGCCTCCTATATCTCCATATTCTCCGATAATAGGCTTTAAAGGCAGGTTAGCCCTATAGTAGAGTTCACTGGGTGGGGGAGTATATGTACGATTAACATTTACTTTTTTGACAGTTGATAAAAAAGTGTTTCTAAATTAATTATTAGGGGGCCAGCAAGTTCCTCATTTATTTATTCTATGTACCTTGATTATCTCTTTAGTGCCCGCCTTTAAATTATCTAAAATTTCTTGTTCCAGAATATCCTTATCTATTTTAACCGTCCCTGTTACACTGACTAAATGTGTCGGGATAAAAACCTTAAAATCTTTAAAAAGTTTGTCTGATGCATTTAAAACAGCATTAGCATTGAAAGCAGCATCAAAATCTACTGAAACTCTTTTTCTCCCTAACCTTTTGACATCTTTAACCCCGTTTATTCTATTATTTTTTCATGTTTTTCTTATTAAAATTGGTGAAATAAATTTTTCATTGTTTGTTTGTATAAAAACACGAAACGGTCCAATAGCATAGTTTTTGTATAAATTTTTCTGGACTAATATTCATATTTCCTCTATTATTATTTATTTTCTTAGCTAAATTATCCACATATTCAATCGCATTCAAAGACAAGTCAAATTTATCTTCTTGCGATAATGCCGGGCGCGTTACTCCCCAAAAATCATAAATTGAATTATAAATATAAAACAAAAACTACTTTTAAATTTAACGTACATGAAAATCTGACCATAACCAGATACATATAGAGTATATACATATTTTAACGTCGACTTTAACACATTAAAAAGTATTTAAAAAAAATATAATTTGAATATTACCTTTAGACCTATTTATACCTTATAAAATTTTTTAAACAATTCAAAAGATAACAAAGAACCTCTTAAACTTAGCGGTGTCTACAGATTGGAGTGCCTTGATTGTAATTCAACGTATATCGGAGAGACTGTACGTAATTTGAAAAACACTTATACTTAAACATCCATACACCGAACAAAGACAATATAAAAATTCTTTTCAAAGAAAAAAGGGTTTAAAATTGAATATAAAAGAAGCCTTGGAAATTGACAAATTAAAAAGGGAATCTCATACTGTGTGCCTCAATAAGAATTCTAGTTTAACCTTTCGCTCGTTATTCAAATATATTTTGGGATAGTACTGACGTCTTCTGATATGTTAAATGTTAAACACCCACTTATGACTGACTCATTTATTAGAAATAGATAACAAAAATAAATAAATTTAAAAAAATTAAATGTACTGTGTTTCTCAATTTGATATTTGGACTTAGTAGCGCCCTCTGTGTATAAATATTGTAAGTGTTTGCGCAGTTGATGGTTCGGCAAGTTCTTTCTATACCAAACCATACATATGCTCTTGTATGTTTGTGTTGATGTTTTGTAATCTGATTTATTTGTTTCTCCTGTAAGTTAAGTGTCGTCGGTGTTGTCCATCAACTCTTATACCTTATACCTCTAGTCAAGTGTTTACAACATACATACAAGTGTTATTATAAAAAATTTTGGAGGTAGATTTTTTGTCATCTCGGAGATTTTGCAATCTTCCTTCCTAGAGCGTATACCTCCTACTTCCGTTTCTGTCTCGAGTTCCAAATACAGCATCTGCGTCAGCGTAGTTTTCAAGAACAGAGAATCTATTCCTACACGTCCACCTCCGTCGTGTTTTTTTAATATGGAATTTGCTATCACCTCTGCGAATTCTAGAAACCTATCGTCTTGGCTCTTCCTAGTGTCGAAACCAAATTCTCCCACAATCTGCATGCATGCAAAATACACTAGAATAACAATTTGCAGCCACAATTAAAAAGAAACAATAATAGTTTATTCTCCACTCTGCTAAATATATACACCGCATTAAGTGAATCGTTATTTACTTATGAAATAATATGTCAGAGGAATATATACACTAAAATATAACTAAAGAAAATAAATATTAGAAGCTATATCAAAAGTTAAATTATTTACCAGATAAATTAGAATTTATATTAAAAATAATGGCCAACTTAATAATCTAATATAATAATTAATTTGTATTTTGGCGAGCATCAATGTCTCAAAATGAATTTATTCTGTTAAGTCTAAGATGGAAGATATTGTTCTTGAACCACAACACAAGCAAACAATATAAAAGAAGGGCCACTACGAGTTCTTTAAGAAAATTAACCAAGATTTAAATTCTTTACAAACAGAATATATAAATAAATCTTTAAATAAAAGTATAAACTTACTATAGCTACAAATAATCACAATTTGTTTACACATTCATTTTTTTTAACTTAATATTGCAGATCCTGGCGCAGGAGGGTAGTCTTTACCACTGTTACCCGAACCAACAGCGAAATGTAGTTGCAGATGTTTCAGAAATGGAACTTGCATTTTGCAGACAACGTTGACACTGATAAACAAGGGCGATAATGAAACCACCTCGCCTTACTAGTCACATTATTGTTAACCTCATCTTTTCCATTCCCTCAGAGTACTTTGTGTCTCGCGGGCCCGATAATTTAACTGCTAAGATGAAAACCCGAATATGCGCAAGTTTACGGCATTGTTTCTTCTGGGGACAATTACGGATAAAGTGGTGGAAGATTGGTTGTATTTTCTCTTGGAGGTTTTTCTCTCTGTTTGACTCGTTTGGGGTTTCCTTTCTTGGCGGACGTTTTGACAGCCTTTATTCTAAGTAGTTTTTCAGGTACTCCGACCGCTCTTGCAGTAAGAGCAAAATATACAATATTTTATCAACTATATAGCCGTAAGATAATGTGTTTGTACTATCTTGTTAAGCAACACGAACATATGGTGATCAATAAATTACGTGTAGTTTTATTAATTGTGTACAAAGGTTATTAATATTTGAACAATGAACTTAATATTTATATATATTTTTTTAAATATTGCCTTTTAAGCACCGACCCTGAATTTTATGTGTTTGACGTGACATAATGTATAATCTTATATGCTGCCCTAAAATACAGTGCTATAATTAAGTGTTCCGATAAAAGCTGATTTTATTACTATAATTAAGCATACTGAAAAAGGCTATCTACCTTCGAAATTACCCCTAAATTCGTATAGAAGACATTTATTTTTATGTTTATTCTTAGTAATTGAGACTATGCACCCGCATAAAGAAAACCGATTTCCGCATTTTCACTCGAATTTAATTTTGAACACGTGGTAATTGCATTTAATCTCAGAATGTTTAAAATAAAAAAAGTACAAAACCTAATTATACAAAAAATTATGTTACTATATAATGAGAGCTTTTGCCACGGGCAATTTAGGAATCCCCGTTCTTTAATAATATTCCCGGCGGTAAGCGGTAGCGGACGAATATTTCTCTAAACGCACACATACACCCCGCCCCCAGAATGAAATGTTAATGTTAGGAAAGGAATATATCACGGCCAATTTTAAAATGTTACGACCTTTTTATTACGAGCTTGAACATGTTTAAAAACATATAATTACACGGAACTGAACGGCGCTCTTTTTTAAAGGAGGCCATAAAGTGCAGACCTACACGTTTTAAAAAAAATATTAAGGAAAATTATCGCTAGTAAAACCATTTCGGAATTGTCTTTTGTAGCTGCAAACTTTGTTTAATTAACTTCGTTTCCTTGTTCCTTCCTATTTTACTCCGAAAGAATGTATTTGGTCGCAATAAAATTTCGTGATTGTTCGTATTTTCCTCAATCTGTTGCATTAGGCTCAAAAGTACACATTAGATATTTTGATTTTCTGCTCCTCTACCAGGGGTCTGGCCCTGGTGTTGAGGTTACTTATTATGTGTAATTCTCCAACAGCAGCAGCGCAAGTGTCCTTAGTAGTAAACTGAAATTTATAATTTATTCCAGCTCACATCTGAGAGATCTCCGTAAATTAAAGCCTCCACTGAAATATGCCCCGTGTTAAGCATTTAACGACTTGTAGTTTAGATCTCATTTACGCAATATACCGGGATTTACTTTTAGAGCCGACTTAGGATGAATTATGATCTGGTTTTCCTGGAAGCACCCATAAGAGCGTGCCTCAGATTATATTGGAAACCTTACGTTCCAGTGCACCGATCCCATAAAGCAATATGTGTTTCAAATATAAATTTCAAATTTAGATTTTCTTATCCTCGTGTACAAAAACCAATATAACCAGAACAGCATTCGAGAACGATCGGTCCAGTTTATCGAAAATATTCGAATATTTCTCGCTATTTTAAAATTTATACCAGTTAAATATATGTATTTATCCAAATCTTCAAAATTGATTTTTCTTGTAGCATCCCCAAAGCAAATAACTTAAGCTCACTGGATTGACTAGTGCAAATGAGAAAGAATATTCTTTTAGTATTGACCCATGTAGCCAAGGGGAAAACAACAGGAATTCTTTTCGCGAGATCCCCTAGGCGGTCGTTCGAATAACGAATTTCGTGCCACCTACCTAAGGAAGGAGTTTCTTGCATGGAAACTATTGCTAAATACATTGACTGTGAAAACCTTGTTATACTTTCTTTTAACAAGGCGCCTTATAAAAAGAAAAATGGATAAAACGTTTTTATCTAACTGAATACCCTGGAAGGATCCCTTTATTTTCCGAGCGGATTAATAAGTGATAATACCTTCTCTCCTACATTTTTTCCCCTACAGAATAAAAATTTTCACGTTATAACGCCTGCTCTGGTTAAATGTTTTTACTTTACGAGTAAAGGTGATTAATTCAAAATTATTTATTCACAAAACTTCTGGACAGCAGCTTTTCTAAAACGTCAAAAACAAAGGAAATGGCCATGAATAAAATTGATGTTTACATATCAAAATACCTTTCAACTCGTAAATAACCCAAAAATTACCCACTTTCCAAAAGGGGAAGCCAACATAAAAGGGCTCCCAGAGATTTTTAAAACAACCAATAAAAACAAAACTGCTGTTTGCGTCAGTAATAGTAATAGAAGAGGGCATTTTTCAGAGAAAACTAGGTTCTAGTGGGCTGCCGCATAAAACATCTAGATGGAAGAAAAGTTTTACTATGAAAATTTCCTCCTACGCTATATTTTTCATTTCTAAAGTAAACAAAGTAGCTAGGAGTTCTTAATCCTTTTTCTCTCTTTTATAGTCCACAAATTTTATTAGGACGCATCATTCGTCGGTGGGGAGGTTTAACCTCCCAACCTCTCTTTCCTATTCTTCGAACACCGCCCAGGCCGCGGTCTGGAATAGAAACGTATTTTCATCAAGAGCACTTGACAAATGCATCTCAGCGACGGTCTGAAGGTCCCGTCTCGCAGTAATCAGGGCGAAATACGTGTTCTCCACGCTTCATCCCCTTGTTCAACTGCGAAGAATTTATATGTGTACATTTGTACGACAGTTTAGTAGAAAATGGGCACGGCTCCTGTCTAATGACACCTTCACTCGAATACACATCAGTATATTTTCTTTGTCCTTAATGAAACTGAGAAGACTCCCACATTACAGGTGCCGTTATTTACATAATGCACCGAGGGGTGCTTAAGAAGAATATAGCAATTTGAATAATTCCGCTGGAAACATCTCAAGGAAGTTTTTTTAATAATCAGAGTGTTCTTTGTTTTAATATCCAATGTTTTTAAACGATGTCTTTTTATGAATTTCTTTCGATGTAACCGTGCTGGCCATGGTTTGGTTTGGTCCCTTTTGTACTATTTTCTCTGTTGTCATATAGTAAAATATAAAAGCATATTCCTATTAAATTTTGAAAGTTATACTCCAATCCTAAACCCAAACTATCGTATAATAATATTTCTCTCGCCCATGAAAATCATCATATATATCTTAGTACTTTCAAGGATATAACCACTATAAAGCTGTACTTACTTCATACAACGCACATTCGCCTAATTATGAAGTTCTTGAAGACCACGCACCAACAAAAGTAAATCTATTAAACCAAGGTAACTCCATCCAGATGCATATAACAATAATAATAAACCTATTATGTTTGCGAGATTTCACCACTATTGTACATTGGAACTAAGTGGCATAACAGTTATTACGGCTATTAAGTAGTTTAAACACCGACCCTCGACATCTCTCCCTAAACCAGTCTCGTTCCTTTGGATTTTAATAATTCCGAAAATGGATTCGAAGCTGTGTCGGTAAATTCGAAGCCTGGTTGCCGCTCGTGTTCAATTTAACTAGCAGACAGGGGCAATCACCGACAATTCCGTCGACTATTAGTGCAGGTAAATGCGAAAGGGACAGGTAATTAAAACTAATTACCTTATGGGCCCGTGATTACTCAAATTAAGCTATAACTCGAACGGAAATCGAAGTGCAGATTGCCGGCGCTGCGTACCTAGTTCAGAAAAAAATTCACAGTCATTAACGGGGCTCTCCCAGCGCGAAGGCTGGTCTCAACGACTACCGACACTCTCATATAACGAGAAATATAATTATTTGACCCAGTCTAACAGGAGACTCTTATTAAAGGCCATGCCAAATCAACCGCTATACAAGATCGGTTCAGTTTGGGCGTAGTTAAATTAATTGAAAAGTTTTCCTCTATTTTGGGGCGCAAGTTTAAGATTTATTTGTGCACTCGTGTGCTCAAATGGAAATTTAAATTTGTTCTGCAAAATTTTCCATACAGAGGTAGCATCAATATAACTAAAAAGCTTTTGAACTCTATTATCGTTATATAATAGGGAAATACTTGCAAGACCTAGATTTTCGCCTGTACATAATTCGAAGTGCAGCAAAGTCAGCTTATAGCATCAAAAAAGCACGTAAGATCTTATCCGGGATTGTGGCGGATGTTAAGCAGCAGTTTGTTTGCTTCATTAATGTCGATTTGGAGACGCAAGACGACTTTGTCGAGTGTAAACGCTGGTGCTGCTTATCTGGCGTGTATACTATTATCCTATCCGCTCATATTCTTCAGATAACGACCATCAACAAACTGGATTATGGGCTCCGGACTCGGTACACACTCTCTTCTCCAACTCGACAAATTTCAACGCCCAACCTAAACCTCCTCTTCATTTCCCCGCGCATTTTCCCTCCCGGCCGGAGCAGTTCGTTCATTGCCGTCATGAGGAGATATTGCACCATTGTTTATTAAGTTCCAGCCACTATCTTGGTTTAGGAGCGTGACGGGAATATCTTGTTTATATGGGGCTTAAAACGACTTAAGTAATTGTACACCATGTAAATACTAATCTTTATCTAAATATTATTAAGTTCCTCATCGCGTGCTCTTGCTTATAACCGGCAAAATCAGACTGGGCCTCTCTTGCTCTATGTAACTGAACGCCAATAGACCTTGTTTTTTTTTGAAGTTTTGATGCAATTTCTAGTTTATAAAAAAACATTGTTAATAATTCACGTGCTTGAAAACTTAGAAAATAGAAATCACACTTTAAGATTACCCATAAAGGGATATTTACCTACGACATTACACCCTAATGTTTTCAGGAGCGTTAAGCATCTACTGATGTCTAAAACAGTAAAGCACACTGATTAAACTCTATAGTTATTTCGGGCTGAACCACAAAATATGTTGTAAAATTTTAACGACTACTAAAGCTAAGTTCTAAACTTGCTCCGCGAATCTTGTATATATTAACTTCCACTTTGCAAGCCGACATAAAATTTACCCAATTTCATTACAAAGGAACTTGTATAAATAACTCTCACGTCACTTGAAAAATGTTGTCGCAGTTATTGCGGAGATCAAAGCTTAATTCAAAATAAATGTGCAGTTAAATGTTGACAAAAAGAATTGATTCGGTGTTTTCTTGATGTTACCGATTTATGATTTTGAACTTCGACATTAAAAGTAAATTTCAAGATAAATTTTAATATTATACAGCATTTTTATAGTATACATAGTCGGAATTTATTGTATCTTTATTTAAATGCAATAATCTGATGTGGTCAATACACGGTTTGCCAGCATCGCATTCTTGGGAGTCATGCCCGTAAAGATTTGTTGATACAACAATTAGTTATCTTTCACTTGGCTCATCTTAACAATTATATATTACCTGATTGTCAATCCGTTAGTTAAAATAGGCGGTGGTATTTTGCAGACGATGAGCGCGGGATATTTATCGCTCTTCGTGTTGCTAGATTATTCCAAAGCTTTCGACATGATTGATCACTCCTTGCTTTATGCGAGTCTTTGACAACAGTTCATTTTGTTTGTTCGTTCTCTTCTAGGATATCGTTTCCTAGGGAAGTTCCACAAGGGTCTATTTTTGGTCCTTTATTATTCATTCTTTATACCGCTGATTTAGGAAGAATGCTTTCCCACTTTATTCCATTTTGTTTCGCATCGTTGACATCCAGCTTTTATCCAGATGCACTCTGGGGAATCTGAGGGAAAGGATGTGTAATAAAATCAATATTGATTTAAGTAAACTGGTAAAAATATTTGTGTTCTTACTGTTTTTATGGGAAAGGAGTGTGCGGTGAGTCACTGATTTTATTAGATTTTTGACGTTTTTTAATTAATTCTTACATAATTTATAATAAAGTAAATTATATCCTTTTTATTATGTTTTATTTATAATATATTTGTCGATTGAAAAATAATTATTTTGGGAACTCAACAAATTGATTGTAACGGTATCATTTCCTATATTGCTATACATTCTGTTCCCACATGTTTCGTATTCACCTATATACCACAAGGCTTACAACTGTGAATTTTTTCTTGGCCAATAAACTATTAAACTAAACTAAACCATTAAACATAAAAGTGGTCTCAACAACAAAGAAACATATATAGCGTTCACAGGCCATGTAGGCCCATTGCTTAGTGAAAGTTTCCAGTTTCTCCTATCCCTTGCCACTTCTGTCCAGTTGAGTCCTCCCTTCTCCCTCAGGTCCTGCTTCACTGCATTTCACCATCTAATCCTCGGCCTCCCTGTTCTTCTCCTAACATCCGGAATCTTCCATCTCAACTCCTTCATCGTTCTCTTGTTCATTAGGGTTCCTTTGCGGTTTACAGCGCTCTTCGTGTAGCTACTTCCAATGCCGCGTTAAACACCCTGTCGCACGGCACTCCCCGCCTGAAAACTTCCCGATAATTCTCCAGCCACTCTAAAGCACACTTGCTGGCGTTACCAGTACTTCTAAGGCCTCGTACATTCTTTTCCTGATGATAGAGTCATAGGCAGCTTTAAAATCTATGAACAGCATCTTAGTTGGGATCT
>JAUIMW010001456.1:0-12553 GCA_033557785.1 Enochrus cinctus
TAAAATCAAATCAAAAATGCATTTTTGGATGTGCACAATAATTTATATACATATCTTATTGTTTATTTATTTTATTTATATTTATTTTATTTTCATTTATTTTATTTTTATTTATTTTATTTTTGTATTTATTAATTTTTGTACAAGAAAAAATCTGGGTTCTTTTTGCTTCTTAATCTTCGTTTTTCAACTTGTAGCAAATCTAGAAAAATATTTTAAAAATTAATTAAAAAATTACATTTAGAAGTTACTACCTTCTGTTTGTTGGTTTCTTATCAATTCAGCTCCTTGTGCCCTTGTTTAATTTTTATTTTATTTTTTTTCTACGAATGTAAATGTTTCCAGAAATGTTCAAAAAATTAAAGATGTAGTAGGAAGACCTGGATATAAATAGAGGTTTTAATTCCCATTATTTTACTGAAAGTAAAAAATATATTAATTGGAGAGCACCTGGAGGACATTCCACAACGTACTGTAGAATGCATTCTTTGTGTTTATTTATTTTTAATGTAAATGAAAGAATACCAAGACATGAAATGTCCTCCAGGTATTTTATATTAAAATATATTGATCTATGGACTTCTGATAGTGTTAAGAAATCTAAATTCTATTCCAACATAAAGTCAGGGCATGGAATGTCCTCCAAGTATTCTACAAACTATATTTTTTATTTTGTTTGGCCAAGCTCATAGAAATAAATTTTTAAATATGAAATTCTATTTTCTCCACATGATAGAAATTGGTATTCCTTCTTTTGTGCTGTTTTTACTTTATTCCAATATAAAAAAATACCTGAAGGTACTCTAGTATCTTTCTTTTTTATTGTTTCGTATTTTATTGCAATTAAGAGAGAGTTTTTTTTATTTCTAACAATAAAAGAAATACCATCAGGAAGTCTGGGGAACATGGAATGTCCTCCAGGTACACTGTAAGCTACACTTTTTTTTATCATTTGTAGTAATCTAGTGGACATTGAATGTCCTTTAGATATAAACAAGTTTGTCAAAGGAAAAAAAATGAATGTACTTTGCTAAATACCTGGAGGACAATCTCTTATCATATAGAAGATAAAAAATACTATGTTTTACCAAACTAATAGAAGAATGTAGTCTCTGTATTCTCCAGGTACACTATTATCTATATACTTTAAATTTTTATTTAAAAATCTTGATAATACTCTTTATTTCCTTAATTTCTTCTTATCTTCTAATTCAATGGTGTTTATTGATATTTAATATAAAAGAAAGACTTCCAAGACATGGAATGTCCTCCAGGTACACTGCAAACTATACTTTTCTTATCATCTGCTGTCTTCCTTTTTTTATTTTATTTCGATGGTGATAGTAAGTAAAAATTATTTTCTCATTAAAAATCAATAAATATCAAGAAATAAAGCATATAATCAAGGTTTTTTAACTAAAAATTAAAAGTATATAAAGATGTAGTATAAAAGATAAAAAGTATAAAAGATAATAATATATACTTCTTCTGTTATTATAAATAATTATTAAAAAAAGACACTATTGGTCTAGAAGACATGGAATGTGCTCCAGGTGGTCCCCTTACAACATTTTTCTTATGATTTGATTGAACGTGACATTGTTTGTTTAATAATTAAATTTGATGAAATAATACTGTTACTTGTTCAATTTCTTATTTAATTAAATCGATTTGTTTAATCTTACATCTTTATTTGATTACTTTTTTATTTAAATGTTTTTTTTTTTGAAGAGTTTCTCACTTCTTTTATTGTACTTAAAATAAATTAGGTATATGTATACCTAGAGGACTTTTCATGTATATAAAGGAAATTTTAAATTCCCATTGTTTTAATTATTGAAGAAAATTATAGACTATTTTATCTATATATTGTTGACTAGCAGTAAAAAATATGTAGATTGCAGAATGTCTGGAGGGCATTCCATGTATCCCAGACTCCCTGACGTCTTTCTTTTGTATTGTCAAATGGAATGTGCTTTTTGTGGATTTTTCAACACATTAGAAGTACAGTGGAAATCCATTTATCCGCACTCCAGATATCAGAACTCTAAATATACGAACTTCAATTATTGGAATCATAAAACATAACATTTCTTACTCCAAATATTTGAACTCCAAATATTGGGAGGTCCTTGAGGCACAATTAGTCCTGATAAATGAATTTCCACTGTACATTGATTTTAGTGTACCTGGAAGACCTTCCATACATGTTTGGTCAAACTTATAGAAATAAAGATTATTGTCATGATATTTAAATATAAAAGTAATAGAAGAATGTAGTTTGTGAACTACCTGCAGGACAGTCCAAATCGTCTTATGAAAAATATTCTCCGGGTACACTATTATAAGACTTCTAGGACATGGAATGTTCTCCAGGTATACTGAAAACTACTCTTTTCTTGTCATCTGTAGTCTACCTTTTTTATTTTATTTCAATAGTGATTTTCTTTTAGAAGTGAAGATTATTATCATGACCTGGAGCACATTCCATGCACGTTAATCTAAATTCATTTATTTCAGTAATTAGTTACGTAAGTTCATTGATGTTTATAGCAAAAAGTAAACCACTAAAGAATCTGGGAAACTTGGAAAAAAATAAAATAAAAAAGACACTAGATGTCTGAAAGACATGGAATGACCTCCGGGTGCTCCGATAAGAAAAAGACTACATTTATGTTAATAAAAAGATTTTTAAATATAAATCCATGAAGTATGTTA
This sequence comes from Enochrus cinctus, assembly GCA_033557785.1. Classification (NCBI taxonomy): domain Eukaryota; kingdom Metazoa; phylum Arthropoda; class Insecta; order Coleoptera; family Hydrophilidae; genus Enochrus; species Enochrus cinctus. Next base: position 2,719 of record JAUIMW010001456.1, read on the forward strand.
ATAATAGTATATCATTTCATGTTTTGATAAGTTTTCTTTTATATTAAATATCAATAAACACATTTATATTGAAAGATAAGAAGTAAAGAGTATTATCTGGAAAACATAGATTGTCCTCCAGGTATTCAACAATATCATATTAAAATATAATAATCTATGGATTTCTGATATTGTTAAGAAATCTAGATCACACTAAGAGGACATTTCATGCCAAATCATCAAAATTTTTAAATTTTAGTTGAAAGGACCTAAATAATAATGTATCTAGACGATATCCACGTCCCATTTTTTTTTATGGTATTTCTATTCTATTCCAATATAGAGTAAGGGCATGGAATGCCCTCCAGGTATCTACAAACTATGCTATTTATTTTGTTTGGCCAAGCTTATAGAAATAAATTTTTAAATATGAAATACTATTTTCTCCACATGATAAAAATTGGTAGTCTTCTTTTTTTACTTTATTCCAATATAAAAAAATTTACTAGATCTTCAACAATAATAAGGCTCCTGAATTCTTTCTTTTTTATTGTTTCTTATTTAATTGCAATAAAGGGATGTTTATTGATTTCTAACAATAAAAGAAGGAACACCAGGGGGTCTGGGGGACATGGAATGTCCTCCAGGTACACTGCAAACTATACTTTTCTTATCATTTGTTGTCTTCCTTTAATACTATTTATTATTTCAAAACATCTGATATTAAACAATAAAAGAAGTACGTCAATAATAGTAAACCTGGAGGACATTCCATGTACGTTAATATAAATTCATTTATTTTAATAGTTAGTTACGTAAGTTCATGAGTTAATAGCAAAAAATGAACCACCAAAAAATTTGGGAATAATGGAATGTCCTTCAGGTACTTTGCAACTTAAGTTTTTCTTATTTATTTCCATGTCTCCAAGATCCTCTAGTGGTTCTTATTTTGCTTTAAGAATCATTAGAATGGAATAAAGACTTATACAAAAAAAGAATTATCATGATTTTTCTATATAAGTTAGAGTATACGAATAATATCTGGAGGACATTTCAACATAGTAATATTTATTGATTTTTAAATTAAAAAATGACCACCATGATTCTGATACATTTTTAACTAGAAATTTAAAGAACATAGATAATAATATATCTACTTCTTCTTTTGAAAAAAACTAAAAAGACACTAGAGACCTGGAAGACATGGAATGTGCTCCAGGTGCTCCACTTGCAACGTTTTTCTTATGATTTGATTGATGATACACTTTACTTCTTTAATTTCTTCTTATCTTCTAATTCAATTGTGTTTATTGATATTTAATATAAAAGAAAGACTTCCAGGACATGGAATGTCCTCCAGGTAGTTTATATTAAAATATATTAATCTTCGGACTTCTGATAATGTTAAAAAATCTGCCTGGAGGACATTTCATGTCAAATCATCAATATTTTTAAATTTTATTTGTAAAATGTCCTCCAAATATTCTACTAACTATGCTCTTTATTTTGTTTGGCTAAACATGAAATTCTATTTTCTCCACATGATAAAAATTGGTAGCCCTTCTTTTGTACTCTTTTTACTTTATTCCAATATAAAAAATTTATCAGTTCTTCAACAATAAAACAAAAACCACAAACCTCCTGAACGACATGGAATGTTCTCCAGGTATATTTTATTCTCTAATTTATATTTAAAAATCATAATAATAGTATTTACCACTTGAACTTTTTTCTTCCTTTAATGCAATGATGTTTATTGATTTTTATTGCCAAAAAAAAAACAGACATTCGAGAAATAGAGTGTCTTCCAGGTACATAAACAAAATTAAGAATATAGCTTGTAGATTACCTGAAGTCTAACAATAAAAGAAGGAACACCAGGGGATCTGGGGGACATGGAATGTCCTCCAGGTACTCTGAAAACTCCACTTTTCTTATCATCTGTTGTCTTCCTTTCATATTGTTTTTTTTTTAAATTTTATTTCGATGGTGATGAATGTTTCTACTCTATTTCAAAATATCTGATTTTAAACAATAAAAGAAGTAAATATTATTATCATGATATTTAAATATAAAAATAAGTACGTTAATAATAGTATACCTGGAGGACATTCCATGTACGTTAATGTAAATTCATTGTTTATAGCAAAAAGTGAAAGTTTTTCTTATTTATTTCCATGTCTTCAAGAGCCTCTAGTGGTCCTTATTTTGCCTTAAAAATCATTAGAATGGAATAAAAACTTATAAAAAAAGAGAATTATCATGATTTTTACATATATATTAAAGTATATGGATAATACCTGAAGAACGTTTCAACATAGTAATATTTATTGTTTTTTAAAGTAAAAAAATGACACATGATACTCTATTTTCGCATTAAAAATCAATAAACGTCATTGTATTGGAAGAGAATAAAAACATAAAGAAATAAAATGTATAAAGAAGATTTTTAACTAATAATAGTATACCTGGTTCTTCTTTATTTGTAAATAATTATTTAAAAAAATATATATAAAAGACAATAGATGCCTGGAATGTCCTCCAGGTGCTCCACTTAGAAAAAGATTACATATGTGTTAATAACAGCACCTGTTATAAAGATTTTAAAATATAAATCTATGATGACGTTCCTGGAGGATATTCGATATTTAAATGTAAAAAAAGTACGTTAATAATAATATATCTGGAGGACATTCCATGTTTTGTTAGGCTTTCTTTCATATTAAATATCAATAAACACATTTATATTGAAAGATAAGAAGTAATTAGTTTGGTAAAAATACGATCAGAGAATTATTGAAATTTTTAAATCAAAACTAGAAGGACATAGACTTTTTTTTTATAAGGGGACATTTAATGTCTACTAAACTACATTTATTTTTTTAATAGTGTTGGTTGATTTTTTTTTATAAAAGAAAGACTTCCAGGTCAGGAAATGTCCTCCAGGTACACTATTCTTTACGAACTTCTTTTTATATTTAAATATCATGATAATAATCTTTACTTCTTTTATTGTTTAAAATCAGATGTTTTGAAATAGAGTAGAAAAAATAACAATATTAAAGGAAGACAACAAATGATAAGAAAAGTGTAGTTTACAGTGTACCTGGAGAACTAGTACATGGAACATCCTTCATATATACTGTTATAAACATAATCCTAATTTATATTTATAAATATTCATTTTTCATATTAAGATTTGCCTGACTATTTATTAACATTTTTGAATATAAATTAGAACTATATTTCTGACAGTGTATATGAAGAATGTTTCATGTCTACCAGACCCCTTGGTAGTACTTATTTTGTACTGTTTTTACTTTTGTTTTTTATTATTTCTTATTTAATTGTAATAAAGGGATGTTTATTGATTTCTAACAATAAAAGAAGGAACACCAGGGGGTCTGGGGGACATGAAATGTCCTCCAGGTACACTGCAAACTATACTTTTCTTATCATTGATTGTCTTCCTTTGATATTGTTTTTTTTTTTTTAATTTTATTTCAATGGTGATGAGTGTTTCTACTTTATTTCAAAACATCTGATTTTAAACAATAAAAGAAGTAAAGGTTATTGTCATGATATTTAAATTAAAAAAAGAGTTCATAAATAATAGTGTACCTGGAGGACATTCCATGATCTGGAAGTCTTTCTTTTATAATAAAAATCAACTGACTATCATATACTTTACTGAATACCTAGAGGACAATCTATGTCTTTCTAGTTTTGATTTAAAAATCTTAATAATTTTCTTTCCATATAGAAGACTATAAGTTTTACCAAACTAATAGAAGTATGTAGTTTGTGGACTACCTGGAGGACAGTCCAAACCCTCTGATGAGAAATATTCTCAAACTATTATCTATGTACTTCAAATTTTTATTTAAAAATCTTGATTGTACTCTTTACTTCTTTAGTTTCTTCTTATTTTCTAATTCAACGATGTTTATTGATATTTAATATAAAAAAAAACTTCCAGGACATGGAATGTCCTCCAAGTACACTGAAAACTACACTTTTCTTGTCATCTGATGTCTTCCTTTTTTTATTTTATTTCGATGGTGATTTTCTTTTAGAAATGAAGATTATTATCATGATATTTAAATATAAGAAGAAGTATATTAATAATAGTATACCTGGAGGACATTTCATGCACGTTAATCTAAATTCATTTATTTCAGTAATTAGTTACGTAAGTTTATTCATGTTTATAGTAAAAAGTGAACCACCAAAAAATCTGGGAGACATGGAATGTCCTTCAGGTACTTTACAACACAAGTTGTTCTTATTTATTTTCATGTTTTCCAGACCCTCTGATGGTCTTCCTTTTAATTTAAAAATCATTAGAGTAGAATAAAAACTTATATAAAAAAAGAATTCTTTAATTGTAAATAATTATTTAAAAAAAAATAAAATAAAAAAGACACTAGATGTCTGGGAGACATGGAATGTCCTCCAGGTTCTTAGAAAAAGATTACATTTATGTTAATGTTATAACGATTTTAAAATATAAATCCTTGACAATATTTCTGGAGGATATTCAATATTTAAATGTAAAAACATTAATAATAGTATATCTGGAGGACATTTCATGTTTTGATAAGCTTTCTTTTATATTAAATATCAATAAACACATTAAAGTAAAGAGTACTATCAATATTTTTAAATAAAAAATAGAAAACAAAGATAATGAAGAATATTCCTCATCAGAGGGTCTGAAAAACATAGACTATCCTTTAGGTATTCAACAGTATCATATTAAAATATAATAATCTATGGATTTCTGATATTGTTAAGAAATCTAGATCACACATGCCAAATCATGAAAATTTTTAAAGTTTAGTTGAAAGGACCTAAATAATAATGTATCTAGACGATATCCACGTCCCATTTTTTTATGGTATTTCTATTCTATTCCAACATAGAGTAAGGGCATGGTATGCCCTCCAGGTATTCTACAAACTATGCTCTTTATTTTGTTTGGCCAAGCTTATAGAAATAAATTTTTAAATATGAAATTCTATTTTCTCCACATGATAAAAATTAGTAGTCCTTCTTATGTACTATTTTTTACTTTATTCCAATATAAAAAAAAATTTACTAGATCTTCAACAATAATAAGGCTCCTGAATTCTTTCTTTTTTATTGTTTCTTATTTAATTGCAATAAAGGGATGTTTATTGATTTCTAACAATAAAAGAAGGATCACCAGGGGGTCTGGGGGACATGGAATGTCCTCCAGGTATACTGTAAACTACATTATTTTAATCATTTGTAGTAATCTAGTGGACATTGAATGTCCTTTACATATAAACAAATTTGTCCAAGGAAAAAAATAAATGTACTTTGCTGAATACCTGGAGGACAATCTCTTATCATATAGAAGATAAAAAATACTATGTTTTACCAAACTAATAGAAGAATGTAGTCTCTGTATTCTCCATGTACACTATTATCTATGTACTTTAAATTTTTATTTAAAAATCTTGATAATACTCTTTATTTCTTTAATTTCTTCTTATCTTCTAATTCAATGGTGTTTATTGATATTTAATATAAAAAAAAACTTCCAGGGCATGGAATGTCCTCCAGGTACACTGAAAACTACACTTTTCTTGTCATTTGTTGTCTTCCTTTTTTATTTTATTTCGATGGTGATTTTCTTTTAGAAGTAAATATTATTATCATGATATTTAAATATAAAAAGAAGTACGTTAAGAAAAGCATACCTGGAGGACATTCCATGTACGTTAATGTAAATTCATTTATTTTAATAGATATTTACAAAACACAGACCCTCTGGTGGTCCTCATTTTACTTTAAAAATCACTACATTGAAATAAAAATTACCAAAAAAAAAGAGAATTGCCATGATTTTTAAATTAAAAAATGACCACCATAATACTGATGCATTTTTAACTAGAAATTGAAAAGATACTAGAGGTCTGGAAGACATAGAATGTCCTCCAGGTGCTCTGCTTACAACATTTTTCTTATAAATTGATTTAACATTTTTCTTGTTTAATAATTAAATTTTTGTATTTTACATTTTTATTTCATTTCTTTTTTTATTTAAATGTTTTTTTTATGAAAAGAGTTTCTTACTTCTTTTATTGTACTTGAAATAAATTACGTATATGTATACCTAGAGGACTTTTCATTGATATAAGTGGAATTTTAAATTCACATTATTTTAATTATTCAAGAAAGTTATAGACTATTTTATCTATATATTGCTGACTAGCAGTAAAAAAATATATAGATTGCAGAGAGTCTGGAGAACATTCCATGTATCCCAGACTCTCTGACGTCTTCCTTTTGTATTGTCAAATGGAATGTGCTCCAGGAATATTGTAAAGTGCATTCTTTTTATTGGTTGACGTGAAATGATGTGTGTCAAAGATTTTTCAACACATTAGAAGTACAGTGGAAATCCATTTATCCGCACTCGTGATATCAGAACTCTAAATATACAAACTTAAATTATCGGAATCATAAAATATAACATTTCTTGTTCCAAATATTGGGAAGTCCTTGAGGCCCAATTAGTCCCGATAAATGTATTTCCAATGTACATTCATTTTAGTGTACCTGGAGGACCTTCCATATATGTTTGGTCAAACTTATAGAAATATTTAAATGTAAAAATAGAAGAATGTAGTTTGTGAACTACCTGGATGACAGCCTAAACCTTCTAAGACATGGAATGCCCGCCAGGTACACTGAAAACTACACTTTTCTTGTCATCTGTGGTTTTCCTTTTTTATTTTATTTCGATGGTGATTTTCTTTTAGAAGTGAAGATATATGATATCATGATATATAAATATAAGAAGAAGTACGTTAATAATAGCATACCTGGGGGACATTCCATGTACGTCAATGTAAATTTTATTTATTATTTATTTATTTCAATAGTTAGTTACGTAAGTTCATTCATAAATATAAGTATATGAACAATACCTGGAAGACATTTCAACATAGTAATATTTACTGATTTTTAAAATTAAAAAATGACTACCATGATACTCTTTTTTCGCATCAAAAATCAATAAATATAATAGTATACTCGGTTATTTAAAAAAAAAAATATAAAAAAGACACTAAATGTCTGGAAGACATGGAATGTCCTCCAGGTGCTCCGTTTACAAAAAGATTACATTTACGTTAATAACAGTACCTATTATAAAGATTTTTAAATGGAGGATACTCAATATTTAAATGTGAAAAAATTACGTTAAAAATAGTATATCTGGAGGACATGATAGAATGTTCTCCAGACTTTCTGATGAGGAAGAACATAGAATGTTCTCCAGGTATTCAGCAAGCTACTTTCTTCTATTTGTTTGATCAAACTTATAGAAATAAAGAAAATCAACCGACACTATCATATACTTTACTGAATACCTGGAGGACAATCTATGTCTTTCTAGCTTTGATTTAAAAATCTTAATAAAACTCTAATTGTATAGAAGATAAAAAATACCAACTAATAGAAGTACGCAGTTTGTGGACTACCTGGAGGAGCTATAACCCTCTTATGAGAAATATTCTCCAGGTACATTATTATCTATGTACCTCAAATTTTTATTTGAAAATCTTGATAATACACTTTACTTCTTTATCTTACAATTCAAAGGTATAAAAGAAAGACTTCCAGAACATGGAATGTCCTCCAGGTATACTGAAAACTACACTTTTCTTGTCATTTGTCGTCTTTCTTTTTTATTTTATTTCGATGGTGATTTTCTTTTAGAAGTAAAGATTATTATTGTGATATATTTAATATTTTATTTGCTAGTAAAGTAATTTACATCGTATTGTATAAGTAGTCATGGTCATACAACCCACTAAAGCCTAGGGCTAGCGCGTGGTAGCAAGTTTTCAGTTTTTATACTCTAAATTTCCATTACTTCATAATTTTTCAATTTTAGATGGATAAATTTTGTTTTTTTTTTCCTCCAAAATACATTTTAATTTAGGGCAACAAAAAATCTGCTGTCATAAAAATGATATTTAAATATAAAAATAAATACGTTAACAATAGTATACCTGGAGGACATTCCATGTATGTTAATCTAAATTCATTTATTTTAATTTTTAAAATTATCCATGACTACCATGATACTCTTTTTTCCCATTAAAAATCAATAAATATCTGGAAGACATGGAATGTCATCCAGGTGCTCCGTTTAGAAAAAGACTACATTTATGTTAATATCAGCACCTGTTATAAAGATTTTTAAATATAATTCCATGAAGATGTTCCTGGAGGATATTCAATATTTTAATGTAAAAAAGTATGTTAATTATAGTATATCTGGAGGACATTCCATGTTTTGATAGACTTTCTTTTATATTAAATATCAATAAACATAATTATATTAAAAGATAAGAATTAAAGAGTATTATCAAGATTTTTAGATAAAAATAGAAGACATAGATATTGGTGAGTATTTCTCATCAGAGATTTTGGAGAATATGGAATATTCCCCAGGTTTTCAGCAAGCTACATTCTTATCTCATAGTATTTTTTATCTTCCAATACTGTTTATTGATTTTTGGTGTACAAGGAAAATTACCAAGACATTAATGTCTTCCAAGTACATTATTTTTTATTAAAATATAATAACTTGTGTACCTGGAGGACATTTCATGTCCCTCTAGATTTATTCAATCATTATATTTAAAGAGGAATAACTTAAAGAGTATCATCAAAATTTTTAAATTTTATTTAATAAGTCCTAGATAATAGTGTATTTAGAGGATATTTCATGTCCTTTTTATAATATTTCTATTCTATTCCAATATGGGATTTCTAACAACAAAAAAAAGGATCACTAAGTAGATCTGCGAACATGGAATGTTCTCCAGGTATTCCGCACACTATGTTCTTCATTTTTTTTTGTCAAACTAATAAAAATGGCCACCATATACCCTGTATATTTAAAAATCTTGAAAATAGTCTTTAGTTCTTGAAATTTTTTTCCTTCAATACAATGATGTTTATTGATTTTTATTGCCAAAGAAAAAATACCAGACGTTCTGGAGATGGAATGTCCTCCAGGTACACTGAAAACTACACTCCCTGATGGTCCTCATTTTGCCTAAAAATCATTAAAATGGAATACAAACTTTCATAAAATAGAATTGTTATGATTTTTATATAAATAATTAGAATATACAGATAATACCGGGAGGGCATTTCATATCTCATACAATTTCTAAATTATCTTATTATTAACTCTTTTTTTTGCATTAAAAATCAACGAACATCGTTGTATTGGAAAAGAATAAAAACATGAAGAAATAAAGTGCAGAATCAAGATTTAAAGTACGTAAACACTAGAGGTCTGGAAGACATGGAATGTTCTCCAGATACTCCACTTACAACGTTTTTCTTATAAATAATAATATATGTAGGAATAAAGTAAAAACAATTTTTTATATCTTAACGATATTCCATGTTTACCAGACGTCTTGGTAGTCATTCTTTTGTACTGTTTCTACTTTAATCAAATAAAAAAAAATTACTAGTTCTTCAACAATAAAGCTTTAAGTATGTTGTATTCACCAAATTATATTTAAAAAACTTAGTAATTGTCTTTACTTCTTGAATGTTTTCTTTTTTCAATGCAATCATGTTTATTAATTTTTATTGACAAAGAAAAAATACCAAATATTCTGGAGATGGAATGTCCTCCAGGTACACTATTGTTTACATACTTCTTATATTTAAATATCTTGACAATGATATTGATTTATAACGGTGTTTATTGATTTTCAACATAAAGAAAAAAAATAAAAGGACATGGAATGTCCTCCAGGCACACTAAAAACTCCACTTTTCTTCCTTT
>JAUIMW010001457.1:0-12550 GCA_033557785.1 Enochrus cinctus
ATTTTGTACAAATTTATTAGAATATTTAATAGTTAAAATTAAATAAAATACAATGTTCGGTATATTGAACGTATTGAACGGAGCCGACAGATGTGCGTTTACACACGTTGATCACACATGTAAGATAAATACGAATATGATAATACGAAGAAGTTTACCGAGTTAAACTACGGGAGTCTATGAGAATACAGACACAGAAAACTGACCTACAAATGAAGATGTTGAGGATTAGAGCACTTTAACCCATATGGCTGGGAGACATTGTACCATGTAAGGTACCACCACAGGTAAATCAGAAGAGCGTTTTATGGTAGTGAGGGGGGGAAAGAAGAAGAGTCATCCAAGAATGGTTTTAGGAAACAACAACAATAACAACAAAAACTATAAATATTTTTTTCCCACTATTTTACTAATTAAAATTTATTGTATGTGATACAAATAATATAACACAAGCTCACAAATGGACTATTAATATCCACACTTTAATTACGACACGTGTCTTGCGGTTTGTGTAATAATATAATGTATTTCTATAGAGATTTCTCAAATTTTATTGAAATTAAAGAATGAGTAACGTTCAAAGATGAGAATGCAATTAAAAATCTAATCGAGAAAACGGCTACGAGACATTTTTAATAGTACCAGAAAGAGATTCTCTTTAATAAAAGCCCAGAAATTAAAAAAGTTCCTCTAAATTGAAACTAATTCCAATATCCGATAGTTTTCTAAAATAAAACGAATTCGCGCGGAACAAATTTTACATTGCATTATTGAAAAGCTTTTAAGTTTTCACTCAGAAATGAATTACAGAACACAAGTAATAGAACCTCAACTTTTTCGAAAGTTTCCAGCGAATGCTAAATAGAAAGTGGATATTTTTGTTTCTACTAGCTTAATTAATTTTAGGAGAGACTTTGCTGCAACGGAGGAAGACAAAAGTTGCCCGATGAGGATTCTTAATTGCTATGACTTCCATATTCACAAAACGCAGTTTAAAACTAACGACTTTTATTTACTTTGAAAACTGTTCTTTTTGCTAATATTCTCGAACTAAGTATAAAGAAAATTAAAGTTTGAATAGCTCTGTTGACATTATACGATTTTCTCGGAAGTTGTGTGCACATAATACGTGTAGCATATTTAAATAGTTTGATTTTAATTGCAGTCCACTATTTTAAACGGAAAAATTTGTGTCGTGTAGTTTTAAACGAACGCAAGCACCATTAATATCGGATGTGGTGGAAGATAACTTGAATCGTACATAATCCTAGAAGCACCCTCGACCACAGACGGGGAAACCCTACTGTAAGTAATTAATGCTCTGGTATATTCTGGAATGTACTGTGGAATCATGAGTCATGGGGATGGTAGAGACGGTGACAATCTCATTATATCACCCCTTACAGAGTGCGTGCATTTGTCATCTTTGCTGTATGTATATTTCAAGCTTGGGTGCATTAAAAATACGAACTTTCAAATCTATTTGCATAATAAAGAGGACATCCTTCGGCGCGAGTTTCTCCAAGTATGTCTAAGAAAGCTATATCTTAGCGCTCATCCCAAAATGAATTAGCTTTTTTGTTATTGAAAATGCAAAAGAGTATTTTTTAATTTAGATATAACTAAAATACATTAGCAAAAATTTCCGCTGCATGGTTTTTTTAACTGCTTACCAGATAACAAAACTGCAGTAGATAATGTGAAAAAATGATGCTCTACCTGCAAAAAAAATTCACTGTTAGAAAATCTAGGGAATTATAGCAAAATATTTTGTGTGTAAATATTAGGCGCTTACATCATAAACTGTAATTTTGAGTGGATCGATAAACTCCCTGTCCACTGTTAAAATAACCGAGCTAATTTACGATTTACTAAATATGTAAACGACAATAAAAATGTCGTCTGCAAAATTATTTTTGGCCGAAACGAGCTGTTCCACATTACGTTTCGCCCTCCTATCCGCAATGGTGCCCTTGTTTTTACTAATTTTCCAAAGAAAACAAATCCGCCTCTGCAGTCATTGGAAACGTCGACGCTCTTTTATTTTTTACCGCCGCTCTTTATCTAACGATTTGTAACGTGGGACAGAACTTAGCAAATGGTTGTCCATAAGCCCTTGAAATTAATTTCAACAGATATTATCTTTTGGATTGGCCGCAAAAACTACAGAGGAAGCAAAAACTTTGACCGAATTAATCAATAGATTATTAAGAGACGATACGGTTCGGCTGTAGGATTATGTACAGGCTGCAGCATAAGTATGTTTAATAAGTACGATGAAATTCCGCAAATGCTTTGACTTCCTAGGATAATTAGGTTTAATAACGAAGATCAACATTATTTTAATTAAACAATTAACGTTCCAATTATAACATTTAATTATTGTTTAATGTGCTATTACTACAGGTCTTGTGAAAATATTATTGGAGCTTTACATTAGGAAAGCAATTATTAACTATTTTACGATTACTGCAAATTTATTTGATATACATTACAATAAGCGCTAAATTTATTGCAGCTTTATAATTTACGTTATTTTATTTTATTTTATCAATACGTCTGTTTCACCTCCAGCATGAAATTTTAACACATACGACCTTGATAGAGAAAGGTAATTATTCATCATCATGGTATTGTGGTAGCAGCAATAATAAACCGTATTATTTATAATCTATTTAGCTTTCAGGTTTATAAACACGAATCCTTCAAACTTGGTAAATAAAAAAATACCTGCCAAATCATAATAGAGGAGATGGATAGCGTGAATGCACGAGGTTACGAACATGATATGCAAGGAACACTGCGAAAGCAGCTAATGAAAATTTATGACCTTTGCATCTTTTATCTCAAACAAAGCGTTCACTTAGTATACTTTCGTCGTCACAGAAAAAAATTCATTGTACGGAATTGATTAATCGCTTGGAATATATTTTAAGAAACAAGGAGATACCAATTAATTAAAACTGTTTTCGTCAGATGACTGCCGCTACACTACTTTGATAAATTATCAGATTGAAGTACCGATTTTAATCTTAAATTCCGGACTTTTGTTTTAAAATTTAAGAGCTGTTAAATGCACCGCGCGGAAAGAAAAAAATCACGGATGGATAGCGTGAAATGTAGCCATAAATAAAGTTGCAGAAAACGCACCGTTGTCCCTAAGCGTAAGTTTTGCGGAATCCTTTTTTTGTATTCATAGTAGATGTTCGGAAAAATAGGTATTCACAATGGGAATCCTTTGAACACGTCCTTGCACTGATTTCAAAATCGAATTTATGTGATGTATCTGAGGGAGAAATTTAGTAGAAATTTCAATAACATAACATTTTGTATTTGAATTTTTAATATTTTTATTACAATGCGGTACAAAATAACTTTATTATTTGGGTTATGCATTTTTCTGCTTTTATAATAGTTGTTAATGCCACACTTGGCAACACTTGTGTAATTTAGGCGTAAATGTGTCCGCGTTTTTTCCAAAATGCAAGAATTCACAAACGTTTTAAAATACATAGTTTCATTCGAAAATCCCTTTTATTTTTAATATGAAAATTCCCTTTTGAATGGCACACGGCATTATTGTTATGAGGTATATAAAAGACACCAATCTATTATTCAAATTCGCGTGTTACCACTCCATTGTCACATTTTGTAAATAGACAGGAAGCATTATTGCATGGATTTAAAAGTGAAGTTCTCTTCTCAAACGGATTAGCGGGCTCGTTCCCCATTTAATGACAGTTTGTATATAATATATATTTTATGGTGATAAATTGGAGTTCTATTTTTAAGCCAGGAGCTTTGTTTTGGTGAACATATTCAAAGCAAATGTAGGCCAAAACTATACAGCATTAAAAACTGAAAATTAAATCAATAGTTGGTTTCAAATACGTTTATTGGACTAAAGTTATTTAAGGTTTCGGTAAACAAAAAAATAAAATGAAATAAAATATGTAAAAATCTTATTATTATTTATTTTTGGTTAAACTAATCAGGAGTCCTGAAAAATGAAACAAGAATTAATTTTTTTAAAGAAAATGTGTGAGAGTTCAATTATTTGATTATCGACTAATACAAATTTTAATCGCACGTTTTAAACACAGTAAATTTAAGCGATTTGCGGTAATTTCAAAGCTTATTATCAAGCCAAGTTATTTGGCTAATTTATCTAGATTGATCGTGCCATTAACATCGTTCACGTGTGTAAATTATAAAATTAATTAGGCCCCATAAAGGCAATACGGTTAAAAGTTTTAAATGCTCATTCTCTAAAAGTCCCATATATTTAACATGCGCTTCTCATATTTCTCGGCTGAAACGTCTATTTAAATAAATGAAACGCCCTACTTCAAAGTTTCACAGAAGTTGAGAATGCGATTTCGCAGAAAGTTCGTTCTCTACAATATGATGCGAAGCTCGGCATGTAAAACTTGCTTCTAGATGAATAGAAGTAATAGCTACAATCTGGTGTAGTTGCCTCCTCTGCTTGGAAATCCTAGTCCTTTTTTATTACTTTCTGGTGAGGAGCCATCCTGAATTAAAGAATAATGTCAATTTATTCTTGCTTGTTAGAACGAACTATCGAATTCCTTAAATGCATAGCATTGAATAAACATTTTTACAAATTCCGCTAACAAATCATAAACTTTTCATACGCTTTTTTGTTTCTTTTCACTGATAACCTTCTCAAAACGTTTCAAGCTGTTAAACTAAATAATAATACACTTTGCATCTCTAATTAACGAGTGAAAATGTTAAGACATAATTGGATAATTGCGGCCAATATTTCTTTTCTGGAACTCGTGAGTAAGAACGTGTTCATGGCTAATCTAGCTCAAGCACGTGCCGTTAATTTGCACATATATTATAGTACGACAAAATTCCCTTGGACCCTAGTAAGTAAGTTCGTGAGATAGAGAGGCCTACCTTGCGTGTTTACTTGGATGACAAGTATCGTTACAATTAAAACTTAGGACCAACTTGCGTGATTTGCGTTTGTGAGAGCAAAACTTTAAATTGCAACCTTGTTCAGGCTGAAAACTTGAAATACTAAATGCCTATTCCATAATTTCCATTAAATTACTTTGCTGAACTTCTAATTAAGCGTGGGAATAGAGGGAAAAAAAAAGAATGTAGGACACGCATGAAAGGATAACGTGTAAAATATAGGTATGAGTTGTCACCCTCTGTGTAACATAGTGGTGGCGACAAATCTAAATACCCTAGGATTCCACACATTACATTGTGAAATTGACACACCTTCTGCATGAAAACTGGAAGCAAGCACGCAATATCCTCCCCATCGCATCGTATAACACAGGGATGTTAATGTACACGCATAGTTCATATTTTCCAGCACTTGAGAGGTTTTCACGGGGCTTATATTGAAACATGAAATCTATATACGTGGGTGGAAGTACGCTCGACTGCCTCCGGCTGCGGAAGGCGAACTGGTAAGACAGGGATAGGAGAGCCAGCAAATGAAGTAGGCTGGTTGGGTTGGTGGCGTGGTTTTGTTAATGTTATTATATGGTTTTTGTACGAAATCCGATTGTTCTACGACGGAGGCATTGTGCTCTAGGGGACGGTTCTTTATTTTCCGGATGAAAAAGCACAAATTTTAATTTTCCTGCGTCAGTTATCAACGTTTCAGCCAGTTTTTTAAGGGATTTATGCGAACAGAGATTTCTCAAGCTTCCGATGAGATTGTTTAAGATTTTTTTTTGGTTTAATACGAAAAGAAGCATTCTTTTCAGTTTTCGGTACTTTTTCCTTTTGTTCTCTTTGAGGGTGATTTAAAGTTTGCCTCAAAATGGATAATTAATATTAAAACAGATAAGATGTTAAAAACGAAAATAGAAGAAAGTAATAATGAGGAGCAAGGAACTTAAGAAATAAATTTGAAAGCTGATGAACCACTACGAAAGTACTCAAAAAAGAATGAAAACGCAAAAAAATCATTTTAAACCATAGTCAAAGCAGCATTCAGTAGGAAGTAAAAGTTTATGAAATATAAACTTAAATGTTGATAGTATTTTTACGATAACCTGTAATTGAAGAAGTTGGAGTAAGTCAGATGTATTTCACCTGTGAATAAAACGACTGTAATATAAGATAGAACTTCTCAGCAAGCTGTCAATTAAAACTTTATGGGTTAAATACAACTTCTTGAAAACTTCTTGTTCTCTTTATACTTTAAGGGTAATTAAATTTGTAGACCAGATTCTCGTCTCCACGTTTTTTATTATATACACTTATAAACCGCAATTAGTTACAGTTGCATTGTTGTCTGGGGTAGATAAAAGAGTCTATTTAACTAAAATTTATATTTAAAACTATTTACACTAATAATTATTTACAAATAATAAAATAAATGAAATTATTTACTATTTATAATAAACACGGCATGGTAAATATTTAGAAAGCGCGCCACTGGTGGCTTCTTTTGTCGCGTTCCGAGATCACTTCCTAACTCTATACGACTGTCGGTTATCTGCCGCCTCGCTGCGATTCGTCTTATACTTGATGCGTTTTCTCGTAGATTCGCTCTCTAGAATTTCGAAAGTTTCGATTCGCTTCTAATGCGTTCTTTTTCCATTTTTAGTCGAAAATCATTCGTTACATTGCCCCCTCTATAGGCCTGAATCGTCCCGATCAGTAATCCGTTCTATGGTCCAAGGCATCTTCCTCCAGGTCCTCACAGTTAGTTATTATAATAATAAAATAAAGTTTAACTATAACCAGTAGAGACATGATGATTTTTGAAACAGTTCTGTTATTTGGAAGAATATCAGAATATAAATATTTATTTATAAAATATCATATTTATTTAACAAAACACATATAATTATAACTGAAAAAATATTTATTAAAAACATTCTATTAATAAAAAGATAAATATTTATCTCTCAAATGTAATATATTTTTTAATGATTTGTGCGTGGTTTGATTTGTACTTATAGATGTTAATATAAGACGTTGCGTGAATGCATCCAAGATTATGGATCCACCATATTTATTATGTATGTTACGAAACATTCCTATTTTTATAAGAATAATGGCGACGAAATAAATATTTAAGTTGTTTGCAGTAAGCACCAAAGTATGTAAAAATGACGAGATTTTTCAATTCATCAGTTTCTATTGAAGCTTACACATTGTCATTGTTTGTTTAGTTTGCACGAGGTTTTCACAGATACAGAATTGGAGTCATTACTTCATGAAGACTCAAGAAGATTGACATCATCATTACGAGTGGATCAACAAGTCATTTCAAAAATCCTCAAAGTCATGGGAATGATTTAGAAACAGTGCTACAACTTATTCTGAGTGTGGGAAATAGTAGAGTTGGATTTTGCAACGTGCTTCCAACTAGTTATTGATCAGTAAGCGATTGATCATTTTAGTCAACGGACGAGGGCATGTACGTTTTATCATGCATAGAGACAGTCACGTCCGATAGAATTGTTTGTCGGAAATGTCATTTATTATTCGCAAATCATATTTAATATGAGTGATATTGGTAGTAGTGGCCTTGATTCTTTCGAATCTAGCTATGAGGAGGAATATTTCGAATATAAAGCAAAAAATAAAAATTATTTAGGTAATTATAATTTTGTACACAAATTGGTAAATAGTGTAAGATTTCAACATTTTATATGAAGTAGAGGCTCAATTAGATTGAGTAAAAAAGTTACTTTTACACAGCTACTATTTATGAATTTATTATATTTTATTTGTTAACATTATTTTATGGTTTGATGGCCATCAAATGTCCAGTTTTAGAGCTGTTGCTGATAGATTAGACATCTCTCTAAGTTCTTTTTATAGAATAATAAGGAGGACATTATTAAATTGTAACGAACGATTTCCGACCGAAGAACCCAATGGAAACGAATCGAAAATCTAGAAAATCTAGGTTGCGAATTTGCGAGAATTTACACCAACTATATAAGCACCACATCGGACCGAGGCGGCAGTTAGCTGGACAGACGCATAGAGTTAGCCGAAGTGAGGTCGGAACGAAAGAAGCTACCAGTGGCGCGCCTTATAAATATTCACCGCGTCGTGTTATTATAAATAGTACACAATTTCATTGATTTTATTAATTGTAAATAATTATTAGTGTAAATAGTTTTTAAATATAAATTTTAATTTAACTCTTTTTTTAACCCCACGAACGTAACAATATATTAAATGGCCAAATTATGAGAAGAAAGTACTCCAAGTAATCGGAGCAATTAATGGCTGTCACACAAAAAATGTTTATTCTTGGGATATCCTGGTTCTGTTTTAGGAACAAAAATTTGATATTCCTATAGATTTTTCGCCTGTTATCTTTGGCTTCTTTGTTTTCTTGGTAAACGTTTTACTAGATTATTGTTTTGCCTTAAGTTGCATAAGATTTTCTTTTTCTGGTGTGTCTGTGTAAATAGTGCTTTTTCATTTTCGGATATTTCTTTTATTTTCTAAACGTGGTCCAGCTTTCGGAAAGGGTCTAATATCTTCAAAAAAAAGTAAACGATGTGCTCGGCATACCCACTTTTCTTTTATCAGTTACTGGATTTTTCAGTACTTTCGAAAATTGTCTTCTTCCGTCCACCCAGAAGAATAAGCATCGCCATCTAAGCCCACTGGTCCACCTCTGATCAAATGTTCTTAATAGTGAACCCGTGGAAAAATAAAGAATGGAATATCCATAATATTATGGGATAGGTTGAGTAAATGGAGGGTGATGACGGACTCTCGTGCCTGGTTGGCTCAAGGCTATTGCGTCTGACGAGTTTTTGATAGTTAGTCAACCTACCCCTATAGTCAACTATCACCGGTCTCCCCTACCAAATGAAATTAAGGAACTTTCATTGCGCATTTCATGAGAGCTATGTTATTTTACACAATATTTTTCTTTAAGATGAATTTAATGTGACTAAAGAGGCACATGATGAAATTCTCATCGCTAATAATGACAATGAAGGAGAAGAGCAAGATAACATACAAGGGACAATGTGGCTAATAATTTAAGAATGAAATAAAATTAATACATACGCAATTTATACATTTATTTAAAAAAAAATAAACATGTAACAAAAATAATTTTATTAATTAATTTTTAAATAAATAACAATCGCTTGGTTTCTTTCTTTAATTGATTATTTTAATTTAAAGTGCCTAAAAATGGCAAATATATATATTATTTTTGGCCAACAGAATTTTTTTTCTTTTAATACTTGAATTTTTGATAATTTGGGAAAATTATTATTTAACATCTTTCCAAGTTGCTCTCTTTCCAGAAGAACTAAAATTTTCGATAATAACACCAGTAGCGTATTTCGAAAACTTAAAATATGTATATTAATTTGAATTTTTAGATCATAACAGATGTAGTACAAGAGAATGTGGCAATTTAAAACTTTGTAGGATGACTTACATTCGGGCGAACTTGAACACGACAAAGATAAAACTAAAACCATAAATTTAAGCGAATTGATGGAGTGCTTTTAAGCGCTGTTTTTGTAGCATAGAAGAACACATGAAAAACTGAAACAGCTTCAGTATGAGGCTAAATTAAATCTTTCATAGAATAATTTTAGTCAAATCTGTGATGGTCGCGCGTTAAAATTGAATAATTTGTTATGGAATGACACATTAATATAGACTTGCACTTTTGTTATCATGATGAACAAATTGTTATAACATTAAAAAATATTCCCAAGCTTTCATTCAACCAGGGTAGGCAAGTCACTTAAAGGTAAAAAGACCCACTGCTTTAAGTCAACGAGCTCTGTAGTAAACTTTATCGATCTTCGTGACTTATGCATTATAAGACTGCAAGAAGAACAATAGGCCATCTGAGGAATAACGGCATAAAAATTTACAATCAAAGATCGCTTCCTTATTACAGAACTTAAGCTTTATACCTGGTGATAAGTCGCGTACGTGACAATAAGTTAATTGGAGTTGAATTTTATTGCGCTAAGAAGAAATTATATAAGGTTGATTAAAGCTCAGGCATGATCGGACCTTTTATCTACCAAGTTACAATAGAAGCAAGCAGGTTTAATTTTAACTTTTATGTTACCCATTATTTATGTAAGCAATTGCGTATCGTCATAAGCTTCAGCGTGCTGTTTTAAAATAAAATACATACATACATACATACATACACACATGCAACACAGTTATATATAACACATACGATAAAAAAGAAAAAAAAAAATAGAAAAAAGCTATGGGGAGAAGGAAATCAGTAACACAAAAAGGGATGTTTTGAAAGCGCAGGAAAGCATTCAAGAAAAGTTATAAAGTAAAATTAAGGTCACACTTTTGTATGTATTGTTTTTGCTCGGAATCTACAATTAAGGCAAACAATGCGCCTTAACCCTGTATAATGACGCATTGTTTCCGCGCGCTGCAAAGGCATCAGCATAACAGCAGTCATCAGTAGCGCGCGAACGCGATACCAACTCTTTAAATGAATAATACGTTTTTTATGGCCTATTAAAGGGGCATTATCAGACCGACTAATACGATTTTAATATAGGATTGCCGATTGCTGGCGAGCTTTTATTTTGCGGTTCGGCTGAGTTTAATTGCCCACTTTCAATTTATCGGTGAATGATGAAGCTCTCATTGTTCAAGCCAGCATTTTAATGAAGAGAAGGATCATACGAGATATATACGATATCCACCGCAACCAGGATTATCGCCGCCGAATACGTGTAAGCGATAGAAGCGGAACGCTTCAAAACTATAAAACTGAAAGAGGAGGGTCTGCTGCGTAGCTATCTGGAAGACAAAAAGCTGCTTCATAAAATGCAACACGGACCCGCCACCACCGCCGGTCCAGTAACCGCTGAAATTCATCTTCGGCTCAGTCGCGCTCAACATCAAGGGAATTTCCCAGGTGGAAAATTAAGCGCCTCGAAAATAATATTTATTCCCAATTTGAATTTAGTATGAAGTTCATTTATTTATTTAATTACAGGCTCTATTTTATTAATAATAATTTGCTGGAAGGTATTCCTTTTTTGTTGTTACATATGAATTAATTAAAATAGAGTTTAATTTGTTTTTGAGTTGCTTTTTTCGTCGAAGAGTAGCATCTCCAATAGTCTTTGTCATTTAACACCACTTAAATTTTTGACTTGAAGTGTACTTAATTTTAATGACGTACCATTCTGTTGGTATTTACGTAAGTGATCACATCAATTAGCAGTAATTCCGTTCAATTATTTAGGGAAGCGTTCAGGGTACCCAACTGGCCACGGCTTTGACGCATAGATAGTTCTCTCTAGTTGGTTAATTGTTCCTGGATTCTGACCTGAATTAGCCACTAAATATGTTAAAGGCCTTTGCTTTATTATTACGGTTGCAGCTCTCATGCTATATAGAGTCGTTTTAAGTTGCAAATTAATAAATGTAGAATGTGAAGTATTTTGGAAATCATTTTGCTCGATTATGCTGAGAAAATATCAAATAAACATTAATTTTATGACGGCACATACACGGTATGTAAAATATATCAACTGTTTAAAGAATATTGGCTTGCGGTCTACGTATGTCAGCATATAAATTTCAAAGATTGGTTTAAACGTAGAAAATGTATGCTTAAAACATTACTACTGGTTCTACACGCCGCAAAGTGCCCATAAAACTCTACACTAGCACAATAAAAACTGCCATATTACACAAAGATTAGCTATCAGGAGAAGTCTAAGAAGGATGCAATAAAGAGGTAAAATTCATTAAGGAATTCGCGTAAATTTTTAAAGCGTGTTGGAATGCTTTTGGTCTTCTTGGATTTTGTGGTTCTAGTATTATAAGATAATTTTAAATTGAGTTTAAAAAAGGAGATTAAAGAGATGAGAGGAGAGGATTTTTGCGCATTAATTTACGTTCCCCAACAATATATATCTCAAATATGGTGTTATTTTTTTCCTGAATAAATTCCTGTTTAATTATTTCTTGCAATAATTTGATCTATGCGTCCGATAAAATAATTATTTAATTATGAAGTAAGGTATTCCGTTCCAAGGAATGGCATCTAGGAGACTGCTTTGAATATAAAATTAATGTGTAAAAAAGAGAACATTTCGAAACTGAAGAACCTATTTCGAGGTGAATTTCTAAATGAATTTACGATAAATGGTGAAATATCAAAAGAGAAAGGATCAATAATTCTTGTTTAGTAATTTATGTTCTACTCCTTCAAAAAGAATTCGCTAACACTCACTTTTTGCGCTAAAATTCCTTTTTAATTTACATACTTGTGTTAAATTCTTTATTAAAATAATTACAAGTATTTTTTAGAGAAATGTCGTTATCTAAACTGAATATATTAACGCAGTTGCTGATTGGTTTTCATTTGCAAATAAAGTATATGATAACGACAATAATATATGCTGTTATATTTATCGGTGGAGACGTTAATACATACAGTATTGACCAAAACAGATTTTTTGAATTAAACAAAAATTAATAATTTTTATACTATAGAAAAATTCTAGATGCTTACTTACTACTTTTTTTGGAGAATTTTTATATAAGACTG
>JAUIMW010001458.1:0-12540 GCA_033557785.1 Enochrus cinctus
GTGGCCTTCTTGATGAGCTGGTACTTGTCGTACCGGTCCTTGGCAGCTGACCAGGCGTCGATGGCGCGGCGGTAGGCTCTCGTCGCTTGGGGTCGATCCGGGTGTCCTCGGGGTAGAGATAGTCCTTCCTTCACCCCAGGGGGGAAGACGAACTCGCCGAGGTGCTTTGGGCTGGTATCCATCCTGTTGCCAGAAATAAAATTCGTAGAAAAAAAATCTGACTTGACGCCTTGAAAAAGACGTTCAAGTCAGGTATTAGAGTGTAGACTAGACTGATAACTCTATTAGTTTACACTATGTTTTTCAACACTCCCACTTATAAGAACTAAATATGAGTCAACTGGCATCTCGTTTGTTCGCAGATAATTCATAATAATCTGTTTATTAGCTACAGCTTCTTTAACAAAATGATGTATTATATCAATATATGTTTTGATCGCTTTAAATAGATAGCTTTCTTAGCTGCCTCAGAGATTACCATATATTCCACTTCAGTGCTTGAAAATGCAACAGTTTTTTGTTTTTTACCTTCCCATACCAACTTAAAAATATATCCGATATAGGATTTTCTGTCTATTAAACTGTTGCCCCAAACAGCATCTACAAGCCCTACTGGTAACCTCTACTATCGGTCATATTGAATCTTTTTAACAATTGATCCATATGAAAAAGTCTCACATAAGGTCTTCTTCTTTATCGTGATTGATTTTCGTACCTAGACATTCCCTAATATTTCCCAAATTTTTGATTTTGAATCCATTATTTAATTCAATTATAATAAACTTAGTTTCAGATTCATTATTGTAAAAAATGAAGAAATAGTCAACATACAATGCTATAATGCTATGTAAATTATTTTTTTATTAAAACATAAATAAGGCACGTGTTTCGACTTTCTTTCTTATATCCAAGTTCCATTTTACTAACAGAGCAAATAATAGTCTCAGCATAGTATAACTACTGGAGAAAAAGTTTCATTGTAGTCAATACCATGCTTCTAAATAAAAGCCTTTGCCACTAAACGCGCAAGTAACTTCACCTTCACTATTATTATTGTTATTTTTATTATTTTATTTATTTTTTTTTTAAATTCATTTGCAATTCACGATGGTGGAGTTATCTTCCAAATCAACTAGTTCACAGGAGTTGTTTAATTCTTCCTCAAAGACCCTCCTCAAAGAACTTCTTCGTGTCCTGAAAGAGATAAACTTACTAGATTATCTTCCGAATTCGTCACCCGTTCAATTTTTGATTTTGCTAGTCTTTAGGATCTTCTTAATGTTCCTTGAAATATATCTTCTTATTTTTCAGGAATGTAGTCATTTTCCTCACTTTACTGATTGTTTGTCAATATTTCTTCTTCCGAACTTTGGTATTCTTCTTCGTCTTTATCTTCAGTAGAAGAAGCCATGCATTCTTCCCCCACTGAATCTGATATTTCATACATTAATGTTTTCTTCTTCTGTTTTTTTTTCCATTACAGCCACATTACGACTGGTCTTTATTTTCTTCGTATTTGGAGCATACAGTCTGTAACCTTTTGTTGTTTTATCATACCCGACAAAAATATCCTATATTACTTTTTTGCCCCATTTCGGCCTATTCGATTTAGGAATGTGCACCATTGATGTACTACCAAATATCTTTAAATGGCTTATGTTTGGTTTTCTACTAAACCAATACTGAAATCTTTTATACCTGAAGCCACAGAGTGATTCATCAGATCAAATGCTGTGCTACTAGCTTTGGCTCAAAATCCTAATTTTTTCTACTATGCTGCTGTGAAATCTTTCGACCATACCACTTTGCTCAGAACTATGTCTATTTGTTTGTCTTCACAACAATTTTCACAGTTTTGTTTCTGATCGGTTGCTGGTCGTGTGTATTTCAGTCCATCTAACAAATATGATAATTTAGTTAAATATTTCGTATTCACATGTCCCATTCGTCTATGCCGTAGATTGCCTCACACTGTAGGAGCTGCTCAAAACATTTTTTTTTTTTTCAGAATTAGTTTATATATGTTATTTTCTAACTTTGTAATTCCTACTAACACATTATTTTTGTTATAAATTTTACAGCCTTCTTCGAATTCTATTCCACCCACGAATAACAAATTGGTTGTTAGATTCGGAACATACTGTACATACGTTAAAATGATATTTACATGTTCTTTACCTACGAATGTTTGCATTTCTACATCTTTGTTTCGTTAGCAATTGAAATTTCTGATTTCGCTATCGCTAAAATTTGTTGCACTAACTATATATGTACCAATCTGTGTTTTACCAATTATAAATACTGCATTTAAGGCTAAATCCAGTTCATCAATTTTTGCGAGGTTTCAACGACTTGATTTACATACAATTCCATGTTGTCACAATTCTCTAGACGTAAAGATTTCAATGTGCTCAACAAACCAATATTTCTTTTGAGTCCTCTGTCGTCGTATAAACTTTTTAGCTAGATCCACACTTCTGTTTCTGTTTGTAATAACAGTAGCATCTGTTTTAGTGTTGTCAAGGCATTTTGACAAACCTTCTAGGACGAAAACATTCTCGACGACAAACGACCAATCTTCGTAGTTTTCTCTGCCTAACAGCTTTGGCACACTGTTTAAATAACTTGTAGGCATGTCTATTATCGGATTTACTAAAACATTAACTTATTAACTGGGCCCATAGTAGTGGTACGTAGTGTTTTATTTATTTATTTTTCATTATAAACATATCATGAATGGCAACGGCAAAGAGAGATGACTTTACTAGTTTTCAATATATTTTTCAATAAAAACACGGAAAAGTATGCAATTACCAAAAATGCAAAATCCGAAAAAGAAGTAATAGACTGCGATAGTATTTGGAAAAGAATAAGGTAGTTGCAAACACCCAAACTGTCTTCAGATAAGGGAAAACTGCACTCGACAACTTAATCATTCTTACTGATTGTGCTTATAGAGCAGTCTTCCAAAATAAAGAATTAGCAGCGATATTCTTTGAACTAGAAAAAGCAAATGACTATTTTACATTATTAAAAAACTACATAGTTGAAGTTTAGGAGGAGCTTTTTGTGAGCAGTTCCTCTAAGATCTGCACTGAATGTTCTTTTAATTGTTGTTATTAACGTTATAACATATGCCTATGAAAAGACTCCCAACCGAGAGTTTATACGCAGAAAGTTGTGAACCATCACTTTCACCCAAAGGAACATGCTGTTATCCTCCAATATTGCTAACTTTGCCGTTTGAGGATTGGGTACACAAATTCTACCCGTTCCTTCTTACTTAAAAATAATATTCTAATAGACTATTCAATATACAATAATATGAGCACAAACCTAAAAATGCCTTATACGTTAAGTGCTCTATTAGGTGACAAACAGGAAAATTCTAGCAGATCAAAAAAAATTAATGAAAACGTAGTAATATAAGAGTTTTACCTTTTGCTCCAATACCATGAACCCCATGGTGTGAAGAAATATGTGCCTGCTCATTGTGCTTTTTGCTTTTAATATCTTACGTGACACTAATAGCCTAAGCTGCTGATGTGGCGATCAAACCATATGTTAAAGAAGAGCTATTTTCTCGTCATTCTGCTAGAAACTCCTTACTCTCAAAATAGAACGTCAAGGTTCGTTTATAGTTTACAAAAACACAATTAGAGTAGATCGAAGAATTGTAAAAATATGTTTTTTAGTGATGAATACAAATTTGACTTGATAAATAGTGCCACGTGAGAAGAGCTCCTGGTGCAAGTTTGGATCCTAGGTATACTAGACCAACCATGAGACATGGCAGAGGTTTGATTACAGATTGGGCTTATTTTACAGGTAGTACTGTGGGTCCATTGCAAGGGATAATAAAATGGATTGACATATGTTCCAAAATTTTCTTGAAAATGCCATGGATAATATTGACCATTTCACAGATTAACTGTAGCACTTTGTTACCTATTATCTAGAAAGTTAATATAAATTAATAAATCTTTTCTGCCAAACGATTATGTGAAGCGATATTAAAGACTCTTCATAAATCAAAAAATCGCTATTTTTTATGCCATTTTGAAAATCATCAGATAATCTGTTTTTGTACAAACTTCAATATTTTAGAGATATTGTTTGTCAATGAAATTGATCTGTAATTTTTACAAAGTTCAACGCGGCACATCTGTGCTAATCAGTTGATTGTCAATAGTCATTCAGAATTAGTGATATGATTTCGTTGGTTCTTTGTTGGTATTTGTTGTGACTGTCATTATTTTGAAATAGTATTTCTTTCTTTATTATTTTTTATAACGTGCCATGTGTTTTGTGATTTTTCGATGCTTCTTCAGAAAGCTCTTCTCAAGATATTCTGCAATTTTTGATAACCTCCTTTCCGTGTATATGAATTTTACATATGCTTGCCACACTCCAAATTAGTCTGCATTTATTTCAAATTCACAAAGGTGATTTTAAATTATTAACATCGAAAAACTTAAAAACTATTCTAAGAATTGGTTTTTCCATTTTTTCGAAATTTTCTTCAATATTTTCTTCCAATATCACTAATTTCTACAGAATCCTTTTAATCCAATCAATTGTATTACATGCTTAGATTATGTTTTAACATCTTCAGGGCGTACTTTGCAGCATTTTATGTTGTTTTCACTATATTCTAAAAATAAAATGGCCCTAGACCTCATGGTGTCCCTTCCTTTCTGTTGTATTTTACTCTGTTCAATACAGGGATGTTAATTAATTTGTAAAAAAGAACCACTACCTTCCTGTTAAAATTTATTGTTATTAACCTTTTTGCTTACAATAAAATACGCATTCTCTTTTCCTAATATCTATCCCAAAAAACTGTTTTCTTGTAATGAAAAAATTAAAGGAAAATTCTGATATTGCCAGCCAGGACACACCTAAGCCGGGGCTTGTGTTGTATTCCCGAGCTCACAGCACACACATAAATAACAATGTCGCATTTGTTATAATAATTAAACAGTCCAGTATTTGCACTCGCCCAAAACCGAGATGCCAACCCCAGCACATAACCATCCAATTATATTAGTTTTTTTAGCTCATTGTTACCTCTGATATATTCCTTACTCAATTTGACAAACAATTTAAATTTTTGTCTGATTCTAATATATTTTGGGATTGCCTTATAGAGCTTCCTGCCCATGTACGAAATGCATTTTTGATTCTTTTTAAAGTTGAGTTTTGGGAGGTATAGTTTTGATCTACGTCTGGTAGCATATTCGTATCAACTTTTGCCTTCTCCTCCTGATTCATTGTATACGTTTTCAGCAGGATATATTTAGGTTTGTTTAATATAATTTTCAGTACATAATTTTGCGTGGTTTGCAAAGTTTTATTAAATTGTTACAAGAGAAGACAAAATAGTTCTTAAAATTCTGTATTTGTATCTGATTCTACTTGAAACATCTATTATGTGTTTCTGCCAGTTTAACTGAAAGTCTAATGTTATTCCAATATATTTAGTCGATAGTACTGATTTTATACTTTGACAATCACACTGCAAGTGATAACAGTTATTATTGTGTATTCTTATAGGTCTTAGTTCAGATTTTTCGTTAATGGATTGTTTGTATGCAATAAAGTTAGGCCTGCTAAATCATTGATGTAAATTAAAAACAATAAGGAGCCAAGCACCGTTTCCTGAAGTACACCTAGATTTATTGTTTCCATCGAGCTCATTGTGGAACCTATTTTAACATACTGAGAATGTTTATCTCAGTAACTTTCTAATAATTTTATTGGTGTACCTCTGATCTCTGGTAATATTTTGTGTGTTTTTTATTTATTTATTGAGTTCACAACGTTGCTCTGTATTGGTTTTTACTTTTTTATTTAGAAAAAAACGTTTACAAAAATATTTAAATAAGAATTTATTTTGATTAAAAAATGTACTAGAAACAAGTCTTCTACTATTTATTAATAATGAAGTAAAGTAATTTTCCAGAAGATTTCATTTTTTCCTTAGCACCCCGGATAATAGAATTTATACCTTAATTACTAAAATACAAAAACATTGTTTAATCTGATAACGAAAATATGGACGATTCTAGTATTGACAGTCTCAAAAAGTGTTTTTAAAAACTGCCATAAACAATACCTTTTGTCTAGTGATATAACTAATACAAAATCAATGGAATTTATTATTAATTAATATTATATTTACAAAAGCATTAGAGCCAAACTCAATAAGAGTTTTTTTAATTTTTTATGTTGTATTTTTTGCGATCTGAATATTCTTTTGTGATATACGTATTGCCGTAATATAAGGCCATTTAAACAGATTTTAATCGAAACATCATTAACGTTAACGTGAATAACTATATATTTCATTTTGACAAATGTAATTCCAATAATGTATCAATCACATTACTGCTCTTTTCACTTAGATGATTTTATATTTTTTTTTATATACGAGTTTTATTATCCGTTATTTATTATCCACTACTAGTCTAAGGCTTGTCTGTTTCTCTTATCCAGGAACGCTTTTTCATGCCAATGCTGGATTTGACTGATGAAATCGCATTATATACAGAAATTTCTTACGTTAGTCTTATTATTTTTATTAAATTATTAATCTATAACCTGAAGTTTTCTTATATTTTACTAAGTAGGGGCTAATGTTCTCGAATAGTCAAATTTACATTGAAAATACCTAAACCAACTTAAATCGTGGATGTGATTCATTTTTTAATGGGTCGTGTTTTCTCTTCTTAATGAAATTATTTTTCTTCTAAGACCTCTTTCAATGTATTATCTTCATCTTTCCAATATCTGGCTATATCTCTGAACACCGTTTCTATTTTCTTACAACCAATAATTTACCATTGAGGAAGAAGACTTATGCAAATTTCTTCTTTGCTGCTTGCCAACTTAATTATTTTTTAATTTAATAACAGCGTTAAGTTAACAATGGTTAGTCAAGTGTAAGTCTCGGTTAAGGTCGCAATATTAGGAAATAAAATACACATATTACGTGAAAAGTTAAGCTGAAGGCTATCGCGTCCATTGTGGGCATTCATCATATTTGAGAAGTGCACCGAGTGGATTTCTCTAGTGCATAAAATGCGTTTAATTAACCCCAATTTTAAAACGAAAGCACAACAATAATGCAGAAAATTTATTCTCTCAGCCAAGGATTCGAGAAAAAGTTGAGTAAATTTTGTGCAATTCTGTTTTTACCTTTTTTATTGTAAATCATATTAATATTCAAAAATTATCTCACATCACTTGACACGGTGTTACATTAGCAAGGTTAAGTTTATTAACAACTTTTGCAATATTTACAGTATTTGTTGTGTATGTGTTGTAGATGTATTGATAGTTATTTTTAGCTGTCGCAGGATTACGTGTTGCACGGACAATAAAAATATTATGTTATTGCAACATCAAAAATTGGCGAGTCGCATAATAGACAATTAAGCTGCGAATCAAAGAAGACGCAATCACAATTAATCTAGTGAAGAGGAGGAAGTGAAATCTTAATTCCGGCTGAAATACTTTGAGTGTGAGGGAAGACGCGCGCCACTCGCGTTCATGTTTTTTCGTCGGAACGCGAAATAATTACGAAATTATTCTAACTTCGCTTCGTCTAAATTGCACTCGTTAACTCTTTGTTAGTTTTTATTTTCTGTAATTATCGCCAACAATGCAGAACTTCAAATGAACGCAAAGCTGTACAATTCGTGGTCACGATGTTTCGTTTCGAACCATTTTACTTTCTTGCTGTTGCACGTTTTCCTATCACGAAAGTAAAAACTGATCTGCTGTTAAATTGAAGTATTTGTGGCGAAATATTTTTAATTGGATTGTTTCGTGCTTGAGTAGTTTTCACTTATTTTTGTACGATTCGTGCTTTTGTATTTAAATTATAACATGTGCATGTGGGTCTGATAATAAAATAAAAACAATTATGGAAAAAATAAACAATTGAAAAGGAATTTTTACTATTGCTAAGAAAGAGAGTTTTTCATTTATTTGGCAATATAAATATTTTTATAATGTATTAAGCTGCAAAAAAAAACATTTGCGTCATGTAATTTGACCAATTTGCTGGACGATAGAAAATAATATCAACACATTGAATAGCGACGTAATCAGTTTAGCAAATCAATAATTCTTCGACATTCCACGTGTATGTCACGATAAACAGATCTATTGCATGGAAACTTTTGCATTCGCATTATTCTCTTTGATGAATTATGTTCTATCTAAAATATTGCTTTTTAACTAATGCTCATGTCAATTTGCTTCACGCGACTTACCATTTTTAGTTGTTTAAAAAGTATGTCACCGATTGCATAGAAACAATATTTATTCAGGAAGTTGATAGAACTTAAAAGCTTTGCTTTATATTTAAATGAGTGCAATTCTACGAAAAATATAATTGTTTATTTAAAGAGCTGATTTATCTAATTTCATTTCATAATGGAATTTATGTCAAAGATGTAAAATAAGAAAAAACATGTACAGTCTTTGAGCTGTTAGTGTTTGTGATGTTCTGACGTAGGTGCTCGTGATCAATGAAAATCGATATAACAATGTGTTAAGAGTGATTTCTAAAGATAGAACAAGTTCATAAATAAACATAATTAAATGTACTTGTCCCATTTTATAACGTTAAAAGAGTGTCCACTAGAAACTACATGAATCTGATTTTCTAGTCTCCGTATTTCAATATATTTCCCTATATCGGTTTCCCTTTTCGTTTATTTTATAACTAGAGTTCTTCACAAATTTAGGCAGTGTTGTACCTTGAAGAATTATATTGAACTTAACAGAATATCAGCTGAAGTCAACTAAAAAAACTCTTTCATTAACTTTTGCAATTCACTAAATAATCGTCTGTCAGATATTTGGAGTAAATCGGACCGTTTATTTTAAAAGTAGTGTAAGTCCATATTCTCTTGTTTCGAGAAAATTAGAGGTTAGCATATCTGTTAATTAAAAAATTTAGGCAAATTATATGAAGTCCGGAAATGTTTTTATTGTTTTATAAATATTCAATTTGATTATACAGTGTGGAACAGCCAAATGGAATAAATTCGATAACTAATAAATGAGGGAGAGTATGTCATGTGACAGTGGCCAATACCAACTTTCTTATTTTAAACGTAACCCCCTGTACATTATTTATTTTTTGAATTATTCAGAAAATTCTAGACACAATTCATGTACAATGTCCTATACTTATCTTCAACTGTTTCAGGAAAATTAAGTGTTTTCAAATTTATTGCAAAAATTTCCATTAAGAAAAAAAAAGATCTTATTTCACAAATTCGCTACATTACACTATAAATCTAATAAGGAATACTGATTATTTCTTAATAATGTAAAAAAACAAAAAAACATTAATGTCAATGTAGGAAATGTTCAAAATGCTCGTCGTGAACGTTATAGAAATGTCTTCTAATGTTACTCAACATCTCAGGTGTGACCTGAACCAAATTTTTCCAAATCGGTGAGTAGGGAGGTGCGGATCTATAGAATGGCCATCGACGATCTCCTGATCTGACGTCATTAAACTTCTTTTTGTGGGGATGTGTCAAAAGTATTGTGTACAAAACTAAACTCCTCAACTTAGATGACTTAAAAAGACGAATCACGCTTGCGATTAGATCAGTCACATCTGAGATGTTTAGTAACGTTAGAAGACATTTCTATGCCAGATTAACATTTTGCCAAGATGTTCGCGGCGAGCATTTCCTACATTGACATTAATATTTTTTTTTGTTTTTTGTTTACATTATTGAGAAATAATCAGTATTATTTATTAGGTTTTTAGTGTAATGCAGCGAATTTGTGAAATAAAATAATTTTCTTTTCTTAATGTCAATGTTTGCAATAAATCTGAAAACACTTAATTTTTCCGAAACAGTTAAAGATAAGTATAGGACATTGTACATGAATTGTGTTTAGAATTTTCTAAATAATCCAAAAAATAAATAATATACAGTTGCATTTAAAATAAGAAAGTTGGTATTGGCCACTGACACATGACACACCCTATATAATTTTTTCTTTTGCGCATTCAAAAAAATTAATCGACGTGTCCACGCGTTTTTCCCAACACGCCCTCATTTATTCGTTATCGAATTTATTCCATTTGGCTGTTACTCTATAGATTGAAGATTAAAGGCGAATTAGACTACAATAATACGTAATATTTATGCTGTAAATGGACACCATTTTCAAAATTAGACAACTGTAAAAATTGTTTAATTTCAATTTAAAAAAATCAAAAACAATTTAAAATATACTTCATTTGAATCCAATTTTGATTACAAATACTCATGACAAGACATGAAATTTAATTTTAGACATTAAGTACATTGTCAAAATTACAAGATACTGATAGCATTTTCTTATGCTCTGCATGTGGCAATGTTTCGAAATATGCATGATGCACCGGAGGTATATAGGATAACTGCTTCATGTCATATTTATCGTAAGTAATAGGCCTGGTATTTTGGTACAAAGGCGCCAGGACGATTATTTCAAACTTAAGCAGTCTATTTTATATAAAATAGTATATGGTGCACTTTTGAGGAACCTCAACCAACATATTTGCAACCAATTGACCTGTTTGCCATTAGTGTTTTTTATCTGTTTTTAATCGCATTTTGAGGATTTTTTGTTGAAACGAAATTTTCTGGTTTCATTTCGTCTAAAATGGATTTGTCATGTTTTCTACATTGTTTTATTACATCATAAAAATCTTGTGGTGTGTACAGAAAATTATTTTTTCGCAATGCCATTTCTATTATGCTAAAATCTGCATCGTTCGGAAGGTACGAATGTCCCGAATGTAAAAATTTGTCGTCAATTATGTCAATGTTATTTTCCAACGACTGGGTAACTTTCAACCATATCAATGCCATTTGTAAATTTTGATTTTGCTCAGTACACATGTCACTGTAGGCAATAACATGGCTTTGGGTCGTTACATTTTCTCAATGCCTCAAACAACAAGAAGCTACTTCTTGCGATCCCCTGGAAGCAATAGTTTCGTTCCACATATACATATTAACTTTATTATCGTGGAAATTGTGAAAACTCTCGTTTAAAACATACATATTTCGCTTGTCATATGGGATTGAGACAGATAATTTCGGGTAGGGTAAGGTTGCTTGTAAGTAAAAAGAGAAGGCAAAGGATTTTCCGATGCCAGAATTTTATCTTCTTGTAATGCTTTTGTTGCTAATTCAGCATTTTGCAAGTGAACATCATGTCTTTCTACAAGAATCGTTTTTTCTTCGTCATCAGTTGTTGTCTTAATTTTCATGTTTAAGAAATCGCATTTCGCACAGGTATTTTTACGTGGCAAATGGAAGTGTAACTTGAAATCTCGTTTAAAGATTTTCCTATATGTCCATTCATTAACTGAACTTTCCTTGCATTTTTCCAAGTATAAATTATACATTTTTCTTATATTTAATTCATTTCAAAATCATCTATATTCCAGAAGTTTCAAAAATTTCTTTATGTTGTGTTTCATTAATATGTTCAATACATTTCTTTGAGCAATTACAATTTTTGGATTCAAATTATTTTCCTGGAATTAATTTTCCTCTTTTTGTATAATACTTTTGTCCACTATTTCGCTTAATTTTGATTATTTGTTGCAAATATTTTTCTTTATTTTGTTCTGCAGAATCTAAGTTCTCAATAACAATATCCTATCTCCATTATTCTTCTTCTCTTTTTGCGATTCGTTAATCTGTTGTTCATAGCAGAATTGTTTTCATACTCTGAATCCTTGATTATTCTTCTGTTTATATTCATGGGCTAAAATAAATATGCATGAATCCCTTTGAGTCCACTGTTGTTCAACTTGTTTTTGGATGATGTAATAAAGGAGAGCACAATGAAAACAAAGAGGCTACTTGTTGGGTACAGAAAAATGAAGAGGGTGAGAATATCAGAGGGAGTTTTCACGGATATTGTACTGTTGGCGGGTACGCTGGAGGACTTACAAGAGAACCTTAGAATATGAAATGACAACCTTAAGAAGAGCGGCATAAGTATGAACTTCGATAAGACAAAGATAATGGTAATAGGGGACAATAGAGCCATCGAACTTATTATTGAACAACACAAACTAGAGAGAGTTCTTAACTTGCAATATCTTGGAGTACAGCACTTGTATGGGCGATGACTTGGAAATAAAGTCAAGAATTGGGAAAGCAGTGAAGACCTTCTGCACGTTGTCAAATGGCTTCTTGAGGAAAAGTGAAGTCTCAACTAAAACGAAAATGAGTGTATATAAAACGATTTTCAGATCAAACTTAACCTATGGCTGTGAGACATGGACTCTAACGGATAGACTTAAGAAAACCCTACAGGCAACTGAAATGAAATACTTAAGATGAGTGAGAGGAGTGACACGGATTGATAAGATGAGAAGCGAGTAGATAAGGGAAGGCCTGGAAATAGAGCCACTAGCAACATTTATAGAAAGGAGGCAGCTCGGATGGTGGGGACATCTGCAGAGGATGAGGAGAGACCGACCAACTAGACAAG
>JAUIMW010001459.1:0-12540 GCA_033557785.1 Enochrus cinctus
AAATTGGAAACAGGTGCAGTACAAATTATATTGTACGAACATATTTACGTTTTACGTTAATTTTATATAGCTACACTTCCCTACTAACCTACCTAACACATTTGCTTCTCGCAAAACCCCCAAGTAGTGGGGGAACACTCTTGCCAACTCATATATAAATTTGGTGCATTTTTATTATAATCATAATTATAAGGGGAAGGTAGGAGTAGAAACGTAAGGGGTATGTTTGTTTACGCTTTATTTTTGACGTCGCTAGGGTTGCCTCTTAATAAATAAAAAAAAAATGTTGTACCCAAGCGTGAATAAATTTTATGAAATTATACTGTTGTAATTCAGACAAGATAGGTAATAATGGAGCATCATAATTATTAACCAATTTTATTTTATTTAATTGGTGAGTTATCCAATTTAAAAAAAAGAACCGCACCAGATACGTGTAAACAAAAAAAGTTGTTGGATAGGATTGTCAATATGTAGTAAAATATGCTATATCAACATTACCATATTTATAATTTAAATATTCTATGTTGTTATAGTTATAGGAGATATCAATATTAATATTTTAAATGGGCATCCGTTGAATTTTAGTGAATACATTAATTCCTTCCTTATCAGAGGTTTTGTTTCATGCATAAACAGAGCAGCACGAGTAAAAGATTCTTCCATGAGAAGATTACGGTTTTGTTAAATGTATGAAACATTTGCAATGCTTGAAGTTTTTGGTAACCAGCTATACAACATTACAATTGTATTGATCGTCGTAATAAATAAAATTAAAATAGGTTATATTAAAAAATAAAGAATTATGGCGCCTACCTCGTATAACGTCAAATAATGAACACATCAAAATCGCGAATTTAGGTCGCAACTTAGCCAGGGCGTCCCGGTGCGCGCCCTGACGTCGTCAACCAAATATTTATATTTATATTACTGAACGTGGCGAAAATTCACGCTCTACATATTATGCAAACGTAGCCCTGGGGGAAAGTTTTTTTCAATTTGAAATTTCGATCATAAATACTATTAAATGGCATGCGATTATTATTTAAACATTCTATTTATAGCGTCTTGAGTACAAGGTAAGCATGAAAAATAGAAATGCGAATAACACAGTACTAGGGCGGGTAACCCCTTGAATAATTAATGCGGTTTATTAACGTATAACTTGCAATCGATTTTTAAATGTCTGCAATCGGAAGTCAAGGATGATTCTATCTGGGTGAAAATGCATGGCGATGACATAACGAATTTTATTAGCAAACTTATGACCTCACTTAATATCCAGAGTCGTTGTTATTCAAATCAGTTCATAAACATGAGAGTGTCAGTTATTGGGGGGAAATTTTCGACTGCAATAAAGCGGTAATACTTTATCCATTCCAATTGATGTGTTATCAGCGAAACCCATTAAATATGACAATGCAATCCTCACAATTTTTATTTGCCGGACATGGGTCGCCGATGGAAATTTCGTCTTCCATCGTGTAATTTTAAATACACAATATCCGATTCGACGCCCGACGAACTCCAACGCAACTCTCACTTTGATATTTATCGACGGCTGGCAATTGCCATTTCCGCTCATGATGGAAATTCATGAACTTCTCTCGCGGAGTGACCTAACATTTTCGCTTTTTTTGGATTTTGAGGCGTTATCTCATGCAATATTTACGAATTAAGGGGTGTTGAAAAGCAATTTTTCTGGTGGGTTTCTGGAATGCTTCGCAACATCTAAAAAGTACAAAAGAACATTGTTAATGTCCCACCAACGGGTTGTTTTCTAGATAATGTAATAAATTTTATTGTTTTGAATAGAATAATAATTAAGGTAAACTCTCTCCCGGATTTTCACGGAAACTCCCGAAAACTCCGGGTAAAATCCGGGAACTCCACAGCTCGCTTCAAAATGGCCGCATAGAGGCTCTCATTCATTAAGTTGTTACAATTCACGTTAATCACGTAGTTTTTAAGCTAGTATATTTCTTTTTCTCGAGAATTAACAGATAAAATAAATACGTGAAGACGAATTTTTGGAATGGGCCAGTAATAATCTTGTAAAGGAGCAAACCAGTAAATTATGTATAGCGTTTTATCAGTTTGCTAATGTATCTCGCTCCCTAAAGGGCGAGGGTGCCATAGAAGAGAGATCTTACATCAAATGAAACGTTATAAATAAGGTGGTCGTCTTTTTCTCATTGAATCTATAAATAGAAGTCGTTTGGCGGTTTCTTTTATGCGACGAGAGACGACTGTAGAATGTCATTAGCAAATTTTCTCGGGAATTTTTACAAGAAAAAAAAACACGGGTTCTAAAAGGAAACTTTTGAAAGCCACCGCAACTTCTAGTGTGAATAATTTGGTTTTACGTTAGTGTGGTGAAGGAAATTAAATTTTATCCAATATATTTTCTTTGTTGGGAATTTTTACGTAAACGTTAGAAATTATATAGCGAATTCAATTTTTAATTTTGTTTGGTGCATTTAGAACGTCTTGGGTACACCTCAAACTTGTGAGATAAGTTATAATAATGTAAGTAGTTTTAGAGAAACATCTGGGTGTTCTCCGCGCCAGCACGGAATTTTCTTTATTCTAAATAGTCTAGTTAATTCAGAAAACTAAATATCTACAATACTTCAAGCTTTTCAACAACACTTGTCCTAGTTTCGCTATTTCGCAGTTTCGAGGGAAAACGAGTTGCCTCTTCCAATTTATCAGGCTTTTCGCGTATAATGAGCATCAAAGCGGGTAAATTTGCTAATGATAACGAGCCATCTGCTGATTGAGAAGTAGATTTATAAACAAAACGTCACGTAATTTTATTGATTTCGTTTGATCGATGCTCTTTGTTTGATTTACACAACACTTTTTCACGTAACACTTTTAAAATGATTGTGCTATTTATACCTCTGACTTCTGCACAAATTCAAGTCAAATACGTTTTTATGCAATTAAAATAAAGAGAAAAACATTCTCGGAAGTTTTATTTTGTTTATTCCACTCAATATAAAAAAAAACAAAGCCCGAGGTCAGATCAGGGATAAAATAGATTATTGCATATTGTCCTTCGTAAGCGGATTCTTGTGATATCCGTCTAAGCTCTCGAGGATATTCGACAATTCAGTAGAACTGCCTATTCCGGCAATCTGCGTTTTCAAACTATATAATTACAAAGATAAAAACGGTAGATAGTTGAGTGTTCGTGAGCAAACCCTCTAAAAAATCGGCTTAATGGCCCGGTAGGTCTATTAAGATCAACTTCACCGGAGAGAGCTTGAGCGTTATGAATCCTATTTTACGCTTTAAGCTCTTCTAGACGAAAACATTGTAGTTTTATCGTTTCGCGATCGACTTTCCGAAGTACCAGCTCACTTGATTTGAACATATTCCAGCAGGAGTTAGATAAAACTTTCGTTTGCCTTAAATGTACCCGAAAAACGTTCCGTGGAATCGCTTTCTCGATGAAAACCTTAACATTATTATTAACATTTAATAAGTTGTTAAGCCGATTAATGTCTATATATAACTTTGCTGCCTTTGTGTGGGATAAATTATGTTGGCCAGACTGCTTTACGAGGATTAGTCATTAACTAAGTAAATAACTAGCTAGCAAATTATTTTGCCTAATAAGCACCAATTAGAGAAAGGGACAAGTTTACAATTAAACATATGAGTACAGTTTTATATTCCGTGTTTTCTTGAAATTCCCATGGTGTGTTATCAAATTCAGCACGAACATACAGAACGTCTAAATGTAATGAAAAAATTCATATTTGGTTCATATTTTTTTAACTAAACAGTCACAGTGCACAGCAGCTTCTCTGCTCATCGTCTTGGGATTACCCAACTCGTTGTTTAATAAATAAAAGAAATCAAAAACCCATCTAAAAATATATGAGGTGAGCTCATCATATAAACTCCATTAAATCTACCAGTTTAAGTCTATAGCATGTCCGCCTGAATTGACTGTGAAATGAATAGCTTTAATGGGGTTTTCTCATAATCGAAACTGAAAATTTATCTCTATAATTCTAAACGTGCACGCAAGAAACTTTAACCTTGTACTTGGAAGTTCCGCAGAAATTACATCGAACCCGGGTTTAAGCTTTCGACAAGGATAAACACGAGGAAAAGTGGTTGTTCGATGCAATCCATCATTGTGTTCAGCTCCACTCGCTGCCGCTGTTTACATTCTACAATCCTGCGATGAGGGCGCCCGGTTATCGGCGCACAAGAAATATACAATCTCCCGATAAAAGACGACAAAGAAATACAGTTTACAAAGGGCTAAATTAACAAGTGACTTTATTAGTCCGATGTGTACACGTGGAATTCTGATACGAACACAATCGGGTGTATTTTTAGAAGAAAATCAATTAGGAGGTTCTGCTTTTCATAAGAGCAATTTGTCTTCCTCAAAAGTTATTTTCGGAGGCACTCGCCCCCAAGAACGACGAAAAAAATATTTCAATATCAATCAATGGTAAAATTTTTTTCCGAAAACTCAAGTGTCCTCGAGAAATGTCAGGAGAGGTGCAGCAATTTGCGTTCGTCAAAAACAAGTTTCCGACCGTATTCGCAGCACAAAACATAAAATTCGCCACTGTAAAACAGATTATGGCACTTGTATAGTACAATTAGAACGCCCCAAAAAGGAAATATCGCCAGCTGGCGTAAATTTCAAAGTGCTTAAACTTTCAACTTTTGAAAAGAGCGCTAGGATAAGCAAGGCTTTAAGTACCAAGGACGCGCTCCTTTGTTGTCCTTGTTATTCTAAAATTAAGAGAACGTTACTGAGATTAAA
This sequence comes from Enochrus cinctus, assembly GCA_033557785.1. Classification (NCBI taxonomy): domain Eukaryota; kingdom Metazoa; phylum Arthropoda; class Insecta; order Coleoptera; family Hydrophilidae; genus Enochrus; species Enochrus cinctus. The sequence goes on from JAUIMW010001459.1 coordinate 4,802, forward strand.
TTTATTTTCTCGCGTTCCTTTTCACAAAAGTGGAATTTTATGTGAAAGGAGTTTCATCGATTTTGGATGCTTTTGTGCTCGGTTATAACAAATCGCTAAATTCATTTTTTTGTAGACCCTACGTCAAAATGAATGACAGAATAAGTTAGTTGGGTTGTCTATATATATTTTCTTTGTTCATAAGCTGATTTTGAAAAAAAAACCGCTGAAAATGATACGAAAGGATACGTCTTCATTGCAACAGCGAGAGTTATAATCTAAATTTCGTATGCATGACGACTTCGTTAATTGTCACGTTACGTCGTTCCGTGAGAATGAAAATTTTAAAAGAGTCTACCAGCATCAAGCCATAAATAATTCTAATCAGTTTTATTTATTTTCCAGGGCATTTTCCGCTTCCTTCGGTGTATTGTCTGGCCTGGATCTGTCTCGACGTTCTCTTCTGCACTGCATCTATAATGCATCTGTGCACCATTAGTGTGGATAGATACCTCTCCCTGAGGTATCCGATGAAGTTCGGCAGGAATAAATCAAGAAGGAGGGTCATTCTCAAAATTGTTTTTGTCTGGTTGCTGTCAATCGCCATGAGTCTTCCACTTAGCCTAATGTACTCTAAGGTAATTTATTTATTATTTACACTTTAATGGCTTTTTTTACATTATTATTAATATAATAACCAACAATACAACTCGATACAAAAGATATAGATTTAATTATACTAGCAAAACAATTACCATCTATAAAGCATAACATTTAGGTGTGAAAATGGCAGCGGTCCGGCCATTTTCGATAGGTATGAATCTTTAACAATCTAATACACTCGACGGTAATGAACATCTTAATTAATTGGAAAGCCCACTCTCGGGTCGCTTAATCGCCTTTACTGTCTCAAATCTGCTTAATACAGTACGTATAGGAATGTCGGTAATGGGATAATTTAACAACGCCCTACGGGCAGACATTCGAAGCGAGCGAATGTGGCCATTTTTAATTGTCAATTATTTTATTTTTATTCGTTTCTAAAAGGAATTTTTTCTTCCATATAATGAGAAAATACAATATGTCATCACTAATCTGGTTATTGTTTAATCAATTGCAGGACCAGGACTCGATGCTAATTGACGGAACCTGTCAGATACCGGATCCCCTCTACAAATTCATCGGTTCCATCATATGCTTCTACATACCTCTGCTGGTTATGCTTTTAACGTACGCACTGACCGTCAGGCTCTTGGCGGAACAGAGACAGAATTTGGGGACTGCAGACTGGTCGAGCGGGTGGCTTGGTGGTCCCACATCGACCCCTTTAGGTAGGTAAAACTCACCGAACCTCCCCGACATTGTACCTTCCGTGCATTGTGTGCGTGGTTTCTGCCCTGATCGATTCCATTAACCGGAGTTGTGACACGGCCGATGCTACCCTTCGGTGATAAATAAATTTGTTCAAACTGGACCATCACTTTCTTTAATGTAATTTACGACGGCGACATCTTTTAAATCATTGAACCGCCCTAGAATAATTGGGCCTGTTTTCCGGGGGTGGAAAATTTGTTCTAGGATGGTGATTATGGGTTATCTACACGTCCCTTGAGAGGCATCGATACCGCCCCATCATTATCCTATGGAACTGCAGCGGGTGTCACTTAACGAAGCTCCATTAGAATCGATCCTTTTAACATGCACGACCTGTGGTCTCCTCGCTTTCATGTTTTATCAGAGTTAATTAGCACCATGTACAAGTAAGCACAAATGTAGAAATTATTCGCACATCGGTTGCAGCACAAAGGAGACCGCTCTCAAAATTGATTTCGAGTGTAGACCACCTGTTAACCAGTAGGATGCATTGTTTTCCAGAATGAAGTTTTCAATTGAACGAATGAATTATTCTCGTGAGAGTAATATTGCGGGAAAATTTTAGTTTGAACGACAAATTGCTCCTTGAATAATAAAAAACATTAAAGAACAAAAAACTTAATTTTATTAAGAAGTATGAATGAAGGAAATGATACGAGAAAGCTTTATTCCTGGAAAGAGCTTATACAAAAGTCCATTGTTAATATATATTTCAGAGTGCGGTCTTAATAATTCAACAGTGTACGGACGAGCGTGTAGATGAAGATATCAAAGAATATTAAATATAGCAGTAACGCAGATAAATGAAGATGCTTCTGATGTTTACAAAACGTTTGGCCTTTCGTATGAGACGCGAAGACCCCAGGGGAAGTCGAAACCACTTAAAGAAATGTTTTCTACGGTCTGTCACAATTGCTTTGTGTTATTAAATAATCTTTAAATGAAATGGTTTCTACATTTTTTTTTAAATGTAAATATTTTATTTTAATTTGAACATAAATTAATGTACGTCGTAATCGCGACTGCATAACCTATCACGACGACAATAATAGTATAAAATGCAATGAGTGTATAAGGAAATCTATTAATACACCAGAGTATTTAAAATAAAATTCTGCATTAACTATTTTTTCTATGGCCAGTTTCAGTTGCTATTTGCAAAAGGTAACAGCTGAAACTCATTTCATATAATTTGAACGGTTCCCCTTAAAAGGAGAATATAGTAAATGTATCGCGTGTTCGTCTAGCCAGCCTTATTCTATAAATAAATAATTTGGACTCCACTATGTATAAAAAGGGATCCAAAGTATAACTGCTGCTGTCTTGCATTCCTGATGGTAAATACTTGGTACAACTATGAAGATTTGAAGATCCAAAACTATTTTTGCGAAGACATTCGAAAGGATGATTAAGTATAGAATGGAGTTGTGGCTGGAAAATAATGATTCTTTTATTGAGAATCAATTTGATTTTAGAGCGGGCAAAAGTACTATAGATGCCTTAAGCAGCCTAGTTTACTTTATATAGATAAAAAAACTTTTGGAGAGAAGAAGACATCTGGCGTGGTCGAAGATTCCGTTGGCGGCATACTGAAACATTGTTTCACTGTATAGAAATCAAGAATCAATTTTAAGTCCAATGTTATTTAATTTATATACTCACGATTTTCACACACAATCGGTGTTTACGCAGCCAATAGATGTTTCGAATCCTTGAAGAATCAATAAATATTAAATTATTTTCAATATTCTCAAGAATTCTTGTTAGCTCCAAGATGTAGTGCTTCGGCTTTCTTCGTCTTTCACAAAATTAGTTGTTTACTAACTTTAGTTGCCTCTAACGTTCTTTTAAGTAAACCATCTTCTATTAGCAGAGAGTCTTATTGAACCAAATAGATTTAACAGTAAGATTCAAATTGCAAATATCTTCCCACCTAGATCTATTAGTGCATTAAGAGGCAAGTCTAGCAGCAACATTTCTTATATTTACTTTTGTGATGTTATTTCTACACCTATTTCGATCTGGTTTTCAACATTTTGTTTAGAATTGAATACTTTTTAACGGAATCGTTAATAATATATCAAAATTATAAAGAAACGGCCTTCTGTTTATTAGCAAAAAACAATTTAGATTTAAATTAATTTTTGGCTATTAACGGAAATACATAATATTTTTTTATTCAGTGGATGAGAAGTTCTACAGAAACGTATTTCTGAATTTCGAAATTTTGAAAATGATTAATGTATAAATTGTAATATATAAAAATTGCATAAAAGTATAAAGAATAACTTGCACTAAAGTACCTAACACATTTGCTTTTCGCAAAATCCTCAAGTAGTGGAGGAACACTGTTGCCTACTCATATTGTATATATGTGGCGCATTGTTATTACAATCACTTGAGAGGAAGGTAGGAATGGAAACGTAAGGGGTATGTTTTTTTACGCTTTATTTTTAACGTTGCTAGGGTTGCCTCTTAATGAGCAACTACGCAGTTCTTCCGTGCTCCATCCATCTATAAGCACTGTATTTCTGGCTACTCTAAAAGCTTCCTCGTTATCTTCTACGCCAGTCTAGTCATGATGATGATTAGTTCATTTCCCCGAATAACTTTCCTTTGTTTCGAACTTCAATCTGTCATGCCAATTAACGCGTTGGTCTGCCATTTTTCTTCCACACTGCACTGCTTATCTTCAAGTTTTACTTTTATTTGCTCGAGTTGTCCCCAAAGATATGTGAAGATCTCCCAAATATTCGCTTCTCATCAGCCTTAAGTCATTGTTCTGTGCTTCCATGTTATCACTTTATTCTTGATTTTATTTACCTATTTGGTCACGTTTGTTTATATAGTCGCAACAGTGTGCGGAATAGCAATTCATTTTTGGTTTTTTTAGGTGCTTGAATTTTACGACGCTGCTACTTTATTTGTCACAAACACTGGTTTTTTCCAACTAGAATTTTCCAGAATAGGTTAATACTACACCATCTGTTTAATAGTTACGTTAAGTTTAGTTTATTTGTGATTTTGAGAAATATCGAAGCAAGTACAAATGTAACAGTGAGCTGACAATGTTATTCGTATCCAGTGAGTAAAATGATATGAACATATTTACATACTCATAATTTGTGATATTATTAGCAAATTTGTTACATCTTGATCATATGAACATGCCTAACGCATGTCAAATTTTTTACTTATTTTATTTTCGGTTGTTTTTTGACATTATTTTATTATTTGTAGTAGTATAACCCAAAGAAAAATAATGATTTCGAAAATGAGTTTCGAAAAGCAGCTACTCCTTTAATGCAAATGCTTGAAGAGTTTCCAGAAGAGATAGCTTCTTTACCTTTTCAATTGTATTTTGATAATTTCTTTACGAGAATGTCATTATTGTCCAAATTGAAATCTAAAGGTTACGAAGCAACTGGAACCGGCCACAAATATAATGCAGAAACGATAAGTGAAGATCAAGTAATATTGGCAAGATGGATAGACAGCAGAGCCGTTGAATTGGCTTCCACATACCATGACGTATACCCAGTTGCCAAAGTGAATTAGTATTCTAAAACAGAAAAGAAAAAAGTCAGCGCCTCGCAACCTAAGCTTATAGCTCAATATAATAAATATACTGACGGGAAAGGTAAAATGGTATTGGTCACATAATGCATATTGACTCTTCCAAGATGGCGGAGGGTGAATTGTCAATAATTGGATTAATTAATACCAGAAACTAATGTTCAAAGTACAAAAGAAAATCCAAATTACCGCTATTGCAAAAAGAATGTTCAGAATGGTGCAATACGTGACAACTGATAAATGAAAGGAAGAATAATTTGAAAGACAATACAACATTTGTCAAAAATTAATACATTTAAGAGTACATTCCATAGGAAACTCTATAGCAGAGTAATTAATGTTCGAGTACTCTTATGCTAGAGTTGGCATGGAAAATTGTAGCTTGAATATAGTTTGCATTTATAAAAGAAGTGACTCTGATTTTAATAAATTTCTTCATAAACTAGAGAATATACTAGATATTTTTACTAAATAAAACAGTCATTACATAATTGCGGGTGACTTCAATGTTAATACCCTGAAATAAAATTTTCCATAAAGACCCTCATTTGAATGAAAAAAGAAAATACTAGAGGCAATACATATAATATCGTTGTACAGGCCAGGGATAAAAGAAATTTAAAATTATTTAAAACATAACTACAAAATGGCATTAATAGACACAAAGGTAAATTTATTTAAAAATATGAAATGGGATATAATAAATCATTTCAAAAGAAAACCAACACTTTGTATAAGTCAAGAGATCCAGATTCCATCAGCAACTATAGATAAATAGCAATGTGCAGGAATAAGAACCTTTAATAGTCTTCCTAGAGCACTTAAGGAGTTTGAAACCATTGAAATTTTCAAACCCAAGATTATGGGAGTAGGAAAAAATTGAACCATATTCGATGACTGAGTTCTATTCCAGTATGGATAATTAAATTTGGTGGACTGTTTCCTACACAATTTGTTGTTTTTGACGCTTATCCTCTGTATATATTATTGTATTATCAGTTTAAAAAATAAATGGGTTGCTATTGTTATTGTTGGCATGCAGGATGAAATTTGTCCCAGTTAGAGTTTCGCCAGGAAAGCAGAGAAAGTATAGATTCTTGCTATCAGGAGCTGGCCGACCAAGTACTACAAAAATAAGTACTATCAATGTTAGTGAAAGTGACGATATACGTCTAGATGGAAGAGATTATCTTGAAGAACTCACCAATGAACTTCGTTGTCGTGGAATTAGTTGTACAAGTACTGTGCGTACTGCTTACATTAAATGTGATGTGACTTTGTATTCCATGTTTCCAGCCCTTCAATACAAATTAATTTTTTCCAATAAATATTTTCTAATAAATATTTGTTGTTTTATTATTTTTGTACCTAGTAACGCTTAGCGTGTTCGTATGATCACGCCTCATATATCTGGCCCGGTATGTCATAAGACTTATGAATTCCTAAGAATAAAATATATGCACGTTTCCGTGATAACATAAATTTAATTAATAACTATACATATATATATTATTCAAGTTCCCGTCAATAGGGCAACCCCCTTTATAATATATACAGTAAAATAATATTATGTTTTTGTTAATATGATATATAATTGGTTCCATAACCACAAGGCCATTATTTTCCGAATTACAAATATGAAACAATTCAATATCGATATATAGATATCCTAAAAATAATAATTATTGTGCGGTAAACAATTTATTATACAATTCAGTTTCATGACACTCCGTACACATCCATTGATTACATTCCCTCAGCTGAATTAAATTGGAATCTATTTTTCTACAAAAGCCTTACAGACGAAGCTTTACTGCTTATAAAAGTCTGCTATTCAGCTTTTGAGAGATTTTAACCTTCCATTTAAGTAATATCACAGAAGTTATCTGTTTTTCGCGATGGCAAACAAGATTTAGCATTTAGCTGCTCAGCAGACTCGAGGATGGCAAATCAGCCGTCGCAATGTTACCAAAGTTTTGTTCATGAAAGCACGCACATCCAGACGCGCTTGTTTAGCGAAACCACAAAATACATAATCTAGTTTTCGAAATAAATTGAAGGAGGCAAAGGGAGTTAATAATGAACTAGATGTGTCTGCTTTCCACGCATAAATTAATACTGTAAATATTGAGGGCACGTCTTTGAATACATTTATATACCAAACAAATCTTGAACTTCTTGTTTATGCGTTGACTTCGCCTTTACTTTGATTAGAAGGAAAAAAAAGGTAATTTTACGCCTAAAAATTTAGAAAATTTGAAACTGATTTGTATTCTATTTGAATCTCAAGGAACCAACAGACAACTAAATAAAGTCGTAAATACATATTAATGAAGCTTGTTTTTGCATCGGCGAACAAACGTGAAAAACAGTATCTTGTTATCTGCCAGCGGACAAAAAGTTTACATTCCAAACTCGAATGCGTCGCCGGCCACAAAAAGCCGACTCGATGTCATGAAATATCTCCCCTTTGCGACTAAAGGCATGCACAAAACAAAGTTGAAAAAAGTTAAAGACCGTCAGAGGGCGTGCGTGGAAAAACGTCCGAAGCGTAAACGGTTTGCCTTCGAGATATTATTATCCTGTGGAAACACATGAACTTTCAATTTAATTTCAAAATATATGACTGTTATTTTTGCAAATTACATTAATTTTATTATAAAAAAAAACAATGCTTCGCCATAAAAATATGGCTATCATTTTAGTCAATAAAATTAATTTTTTGTAGCCAACTTGCTGACCCCCCGGCAAACGGCAGTCAAAAAACGCAACAAGAAAACTGACGTTAATCAAAATGGAGTTTTAAGAAA
>JAUIMW010001460.1:0-12538 GCA_033557785.1 Enochrus cinctus
ATATATGTACATTTTACTGATAGGAAGACAGGTAGATACTCTTATAAGTAGTACGCCTCTATGAATGACAACCATGGTTATGTCAAATTAAAAGGCCAATTCATGATAAAAATATTTTAAAAAACCTTAATTTTAAGATTGCGAACATGTTTGTATATTTATTTGAAAGCATATATAATCAAAAACAATTTTTATAACAGATTTATAAAAAAAATTGACTTAAAATTTGGTTAATAAAATAAACCATGTCAATAGCACTATAATAGTGCATTACTTAAATATTTAAAGTGCATTAAATAAGTTTTCTGTGCTCTCTATGAATATATTCAATTTATTAACAGAAATTCACTTCTAGTTGTAGGATATGGAACATATTACCCATTATAAAGGAAGAATTACTTTTGCTATAAAGGCTACTTATAATCTATACTACATTTTATTAAAAATGTTACCTGTAATACTGGGACGCCAATAAATAAAATCTTCCATGAACAGCAGTGACACCATCAGCATTATCTAAGGTAGCTTCAACTTCTTCGATTATTTTTTTAGTAGCCTCGAGATCATTCAATTTTTCTAAATGAATTTGACCAGCAAGAACCTAAAAAAATATTATAATGCAATTTATATTTAATTTTTAGTGATATACATATAATCAATTAAATAAAATGTACCTTGCATAAATTTTCTGCATCGCTGTTATTTTTTACTTTTAATTGTAACTTTTCGAGGAATATTACTGCATCTTTCTTATTCGTAAATTGATCTACCACATGTGCCAATATTTCTACCAAAGATAACGGGTTTATTCTAAAAATAAATTTGTTAACTCTCCATTCTTTAAGAAAGAGAGGTTATGTATGAATGACTTACTTATTTTCGAAAGTTGACAAAAAGTTATTGTAAAGTTGAATTAAATTATCGCCTTTCTGTAGAGTAGGATTTTTAACAAATACTAATAGTTTGAGTGTTAGTTGATGCCATAATCTGTAAATAAAAATAAATGTAATGCCGCGTCGATGGAACTCGAGATGTATATATTTACGTAAATATACCGACAGATAAATAAACTTACTTTTTATTATGCAGCTCTTCAATTTGTGACCACTCAGAAGCAACATCCTTGGGGCTTTCTCTCTGTTTTTTAGATAAATAATCACTAACATTTGGTTGATGCAACGCAGTAGCCATTTTCACAACAATGACAATATACAATTTGACAGTTTAAAACACAATACACATTATAACAAGGAGAACAGGAGTGCCAACTCCCATGTTAAAATGTTGCCAATGATGGGGTTGAGAGTGGGGAAATCAGAGATAACCGAGATTACCATGGTAAATGGAAGCCTTTTGTCGTAGGATTTTTGTTCCTTCGTACAAGTTAGAGGGCGCTTTCAGTACACCTAAAGTTAAAGGTTCGTATAATTTATGAAATTTCTATTTTAAACTTTACCCCCGAAGATTGTTTTGTATTGTCTTATTGTAAATTATAAATTAATAATAATTTATGATATATACATGATATTCATACATGATTCACTAAAGGCATTTACAAAACCAATGCGTGGTTCGCAAGTTTTCTCTTTATAATAAAACTTTGATTTAAGTTTTGCCATCAATATAATGATTTAAGGAATAATCTCATTTTATAGTAAATTTCTATCAATATTCAAGGAAAAAGGATTTCTAAATACTTCTGTAACATATTTTATGTTTGTTGGCTTAAGAAACATTGAAAACGGTTTTAGAGTTTTCACAAAATTGATATAAATTTTATCGGCATCATTTTATTGAAAACTAATTGATCTACAGCTTAAGGCTCAGTATAAATTATTAAGTTTCTCCGTGTAAGAGTTCTTATACATTTTATACTTAATACTTAATTCTTATTATTAAAAATATATTTGCTGTGAATTTAGTGAATCACATGATATTATCTGATTCATAAGCTTTCTGGTTATGCCAAATAAGCTATGTGATACCCCTAAATAAAAACGAAAACTTTAAAGCAGCGTTCCCATTAAAACGTCACTTTATTAAATTTTCACATTTTGGCGCACCCTAAGCTGAAATTTCAGTTCCAAAAGAATATTATAAACATGCCGCGCATAACCTGGAAATTCAGTTCAATTTGTGGGTGTACCTTAGATGATTCGAGAACATTTGTTTTTTCATTGGCTGTAAACAATCTCATAATTGATAATGTGGACCTTAAATTGGTAAAAGTCAATAAAAGAATATGCCGGAAGCATTTTGCATTATCTGTATTTAGTGTCACGTCTGTTCATTTGGTGCATGATGTAGTACCGACACTCTATTTACCAGGTAAATAATTAAGACTTTTAATGTAAACTTAAACCAAATTATTGTACATTGCAGTGCGTATAACAAAGCAGTCAAGTATTTTGTTTTGGAATTTGAGGCATTATTCTAGCAATACTTTTTTCAGAAATAACAAATGAGAATGAAGAAGCTTTGACCACTGTACTGCATTTTTTCTAAATGTGGAATCACTAACCTCTAATTTAGATACGAATGACTTGCAATTAAATTTCTCATTAAAAATTTAAGAACACTCGACAACTCTGTTACTGAGGCATTCTCTAGATTCTATAACATTTTTCGAACTTATAGATTCTGGTTTGAGGGCTCCAAGTCTCCTATGGTTGCGGCGTTTGAACATATCTCCAGTTGCCAGTTTCAGGTACAAAAATAAATACTTAACATATATTTCATTGTATAGCCCGCACGCCGTACGCAATCAAGTTGTAATAAGTTTCTGTTAAATAACGGTATTGGTGCAATCCGGTAGCGATCAGCTGGTTCATCGATACTCGTCCTAACTTACTCAGTACGATTGAGCGTCGAAAGAGATACCGAGTTTGTACGTGTTTGTATTATCCCTGACGGTACGTGCTGTATTTAAATCCTATATAAAAGCTCCTAATATTTCTTATATTTTCAATAATGGTTTCGCGCGCTATCTTTAAACAAGTATTTAAGTTCAACACTTTATTTACATATACTTTTTTGGTGGCGGCTAAGAAAGACGATGACAATATCTCTTTGTTAATTGTTCAAACAGATAAACCACACACCATCCGAGAAACGTTAATTTTACCGACAATAAAAGTTATAACTACTGTGCTGTAGCAATAGTTCTGTACAAAGACGAATTGATGAAATGGCTGAAAACATTGAAGAGTCATTGTGCAATCATCTGAAGTCCACTTTATCAACTAATGAAGCATTGTTGCTGTCTTACGTCAGGTTTATTAAAGGTGAAAAAATAAGTTAAGAACTATTATTTGCTAGAAATTTAGAGACAGACACAAAAGGAGAAATCGTAATTAAAACAATGGAAAACTTTTGTGATTAAAAAGGAATTCCCTTGAAGAATATTATATCAGCTGCTACAGATGGTGCTCCAGCTATGACGGGGTGACAAAAAGGCTTCATAGCGTACTTAAAAACTCCAGATGTGCTTGCTGTACATTGCGTTATACATCGACAACATTTAGTGTGTTGGCTATCAGAGGATATTGTCTGACTCGATTTTTGGACATTTATAATTTGAATCTATCACGTGATACGGCATTTTTTATAGTAGTATTGTCCATTGATATATATTGAGATCAATAGCAACTTTGACTTGGCAATGAATTTTAAGCCATCACAATCATAAAACCAGTTCCAACATAATCTCAGAGTACTCAGATGATTTGAACTTTTTCGTGGATTTATTCTCCGAAATTTGCAGTCTTTCGTTAGTGCAATGGGCAATAAACATGTATGCACTCTTTGGAAAAATTTTCGAAAATATGTCTAGTTCGGTGGACTCGGAATTAATGTTTTGTAGAAGCACTACTAGTTAAAATTTTCATTCGTGGATCATAATTTGATAAAATTAGGGACCATAAAACTGTTTGATGTAGTATCTGGGAAACAGGAACAGTTTGTTCTAATTTCAGCATCACCGTCACTTGAATTAGAATTTCAAATTTCTGCATCACCATTACTTGAATTAGAATTGTCGTCGTCATCCAATTCACCTTCACTTTCTTCATCAGATTCATTTTCAACCTAGTCAGGATCATCGCCGCTAGAACATCATCATCAAGTAGATTTATATTTTTGGCAAGTTCTTTTGAGAGTTCATTTTCGTGGTGCATATCTCGCACAATGATACGTGTTATAATATATGCGACTTACCTTTCCGTAGGAAACAAATAATTTTAAAAACACACTCAAAATTTAATATAATTCACTGAAGTCGCCAGGCGACTATACGAAGAACACACTAATAATTGAGATTATAATGAAATACACGGCAAATTGTATGAGATCTGTATGCATACATGTTTATTGGACTTAACTAATCAGATTACGCTTATATTTGGGCGCGTTTATTTCAACAGTGTACATAAAATTTGCTCTGGGACGTATTATCCCGTTAGTCTCGAAAGGGTTAAATAATAATAATAAAAAAACAGAGCACACTCATTAAACGGGACTTTGGGCGTCTGACTTAAAAAAGTCGTTAGTCAAACCTAATTACGAAAAAAGGAGAAGAATGTCTGCTGCCCGAGAGGCAGTAATGTCAAGTTGCATTGCAACCACTTTAGTACGTTAACGTTCTGCATCTTTATGGGCGTTGCGATTCTTCTCATTCATTCAACGATTAAGTCATGCCATATAATTCTGTAGTTAGAGGTAATAGATAAAATAACTAAGAGCTTGGCTATCTATACCAGTCTTTGAAACTAATTGTGAATATACTGGCTAGATCCATCTATGAAAGAATGCTAAAACCTCAGACAGTTAAAATAAAACAGGAATCTGTTTTACAGCGACCCCACCTAAATTTATAGGATCTGTAAAAACCGTTAGCTTGACTCGGCGTTTCAACATCATCACCGAAAATAGTTGTTACGTTTGGTTACCTCGAATGTTAGTCCTCGACCCGTTTTTTAAACTGTCGTCGTCTTCTGCGAACGAGTTAGTGTTTTTATAGTTTTGTTAGGTGTTGTGCTACAAGTGTTCTTATAAAATAATTACTAAAGAAAAGTGATGGCAACGAAGGGCAAAAAAGCATCAACGCCGGCGTCCTCCGGGATCCCGCGCCCCAGCAGTCCATTGAGTCCCACGCGCCACTCCAGACTTCAAGAAAAAGCAGATCTTCAAAACCTCAATGACCGTTTGGCATGCTACATAGATAAAGTCCGTTATTTAGAAGCTGAAAATAGCAGACTTACCCGAGAAGTACAAACAACTCAGGAAACTGTAACTAGGGAGGTATCAAACATCAAATCTATGTATGATCATGAATTATCAGATGCTAGAAAACTATTAGATGATACCCATAGAGAAAAGGCTAAGTTAGAAATTGATGTGAAGAGAGTTTGGGACGAGAACGAAGAATTGAAAGCTGACTTAGCTAAAAAAACTAAAGATTTGATGCTCTCAGAGAATTCTGCAAGAGTTTATGAAACCAAAGCAAATGATTTAACACTTAAATATAATCAAGCTTTAGCAGATGCAAAAAAAGCTACTGCGGATGCTCGAGATCTAGAAAAGGAAAGAGATAAGCTTCGAAAACAAGTTGAACAATTACGTAAACAATTGGAAGAAGAGTCTTTAGCTCGTGTTGATGTAGAAAATAACAATCAAAGTCTTCGAGAAGAATTGGCATTTAAAGATCAGGTAAATTTTTTTTGCATTACTTAATATTCTTATTTATGATAACTATACAAAAATGTATTCATAAAATGTGTTATAAAGCCATCATATAAAAGATATAATCATTTCTTGATAAATTCCACATAAATCCTTGTTAGTTTATTACCTCATTTATTTAATAAATGATAACAGAAATGACTAATATACTAAACATTTTTATACTAATAAGGTTTTTATATTTTCATGAAAAAAATATAGATGTAAAAACAAATTACAATATCCTAATCCAAAAATATATGCATGTTACATAGTGGCATCTTTAGTATTCTTCCTGGTAATATATTTTTGTTTTAATATTGTCAACAGTTTTTTTTTATGAGTTTTAAGCCATATTTTATATATAACCATGATTGTTTGAAAATAGATAGCAGGTGTTATATTTAAATTAAGTAAAAAGATAATATTTTGCATTCAAAAAATTAAAATATCAAAGTACAAATATACAACATATGTTTGCTTTTAGATGTGTATCAATTGATATTTTAATATTGATATTTTTTTTCTATACTACTAATATAATACTAAGAGCAATATAAATAAAGAAAACTTGAAGATTATTTATAATTTTTTAATTGGAATTCATTGGTATTGATATGGTAAATTTAATTTTGTATAACTCTAATTTGTGATTCACTTTGCACATTTTCTATTTCTTATGCTCTCTATATATCTTTCGCTACTATGACGTGATATTCACAAACAATATAATAATTAGCACAACTTAAAAAGAAAATAGGTGTTATAGTAACATACATCTATATATACCTATATACAAATTTACTCGACTCGACTTGAGGTTATATTTAAAATACTAAAAAATATGTATTCTGTAATAAATAATGATTCAAAATTAATATTAAAAATTTATAAATTAAAATTGTTATAAATATATTTTTTATATTGGTTAATTAATATTTTGTTGCAGGTCTACCAACAGCAGTTAACTGAAACACGCACTCGTCGCCAAGTTGAAATTAGTGAAATCGATGGCAGACTTGCAGAACAATATGAAGCTAAACTACATCAAGCTTTACAAGATCTTCGCGACCAATATGAAACTCAAATGGCAAACAATCGTGGAGAAATTGAACAGCTTTATGAGAATAAAATTAAAGGGCTTGCATCTGCAGCTTCTAGAAATTCTTCTGCTGCCAGTGCTGCAATTGAGGAGCTTCGCCAAACTCGTACCAGAATCGATAGTCTTTCTAGTAGAGTTGCCGAACTTGAAAGCCAAAACGCTTCCTTGTCTAGCAGAGCCAGAGAATTGGAGAAACTCCTGGAACATGAACGTTTACGACACGCTGAAGATTTAGCATCTCTCGAAGAAGAGCTTACTAGATTAAGAAATGAAATGGCTCAGCAATTACAGGAGTACCAAGATTTAATGGACATAAAGGTGTCCTTAGATTTAGAAATTGCTGCTTATCGCAAACTGCTTGAATCAGAAGAAGCTCGCCTTAACATCACTCCCCCTGGTTCTGTTACTACCGAAAGAAGCGTTCGAGCTGGTTCCCAAAGACGTACGCCCGTTAGGGGTGGTGGTGGAGCTAAACGTAAACGTACCCTTCTTGAAGAGAGTCAAGAGGCCTCGTTGTCTGATTACAGCGTATCAAGCTCTTCAAAAGGAGAAATTGAAATTGTTGATGCATGTGCTGATGGAAAATATGTTAAAATCCACAACAAAAGTAATAAGGAAATATCTTTGAGTGGTTGGCAAGTGCAGCGTAAAGCTGGCGAATTGGAAACAGTATTCAAATTCCACCGAACTGTCAAAATGGATCCAAATGCCACTATTACAGTCTGGTCATCAGATAGTGGAAAGGAACACGAACCACCAACTAATTTAGTGATGAAAGGTCAAAAATGGTTTGTAGCTGATAATATGACGACATTAGTTTTGAACAACAATGGAGAAGAAGTAGCATCATCAGAAAGGTAAGTTTTTTAAAATTTTTATTGAACAAATATATTACTATAGAAGGGATATACTTTTTCTAAAAGAGAAATTAAAGTACTATTTGTTAAATCAAACCATCCAAAAATATATTTCGCCACTTGCTCAAGTGGGCGATTTTTGAACCAGTAGAAACTTTGGCGCATATGTAAATGATAACTATGGCTTATCATAGGCAAGGATGTACGAACTGCATAATTATTTCCCCCTCTTTATCTAAACCTATTGTAAACACTTTTCGTGGGTTGTAACTGTACAAAAGTAGTTAAGCTTGCGTAAAGTTAAAACTGGCAACTTGTATAGTGTTGGAAATGGCTTGAAAAAATGTTTTATAGATATTTGTATGTGTACATATGATATTAATACAAAACTAATGTAGATTTAGTTTATTATAATCTCATTTTTTGTATAGTATTGCTTTGTCCGTATTATCCACCAAAATCAACTTAATTATTTATATTTACTGTAGAATATGACAATTGTTCTTAATTAATCACGATTTTGGATAGTAATAATATATAAATAAATTAATAAGACTTCTTACTTTGTTTTGCGATATTTGGCAGAAACAAATCAAATGCATAACTTACATGCACGGAAATTAAAAAATCTCACCTTAGATATGTAGCTTCCGCTTGTGCATTACATTTCTTCAGCGGCTTAAAAACAAAGTTATGATAATATATAAAACATTATACATAATACACCAGCCTGATTCTATTCGATACTGACAAACTTCGCCTAAGCATAGAATTCATAATTTTGCACAAAAAATATGTTAACAATAAGGTCAGAAAAAAAATTAACCATTAAGAGAACAAGTGCAGAATCGCTGATTATTGATTTTTATTTGTTAATTTTTAATTTTTTCAGTTTTGATATTTGACCTATAGAATATGAGCTCCGGTATGCAATAATTAAAATTATAAATATATTCTAATGGGTGATTGTACTTTGGTATCACATACCACTTGATTCTATTTGATGCAGACAAACTCCGCCTACGCATAGAATTCATTATTTGGACAAAAATAATATCAAAATGATGGTCCCACGTTAACAGTAAGCGTGATAAAGTGCATTTAAAAAAATTGCACACTTGCGAATGCCCACCAGCTGTTTTTAACTTCATTGTATTTTTTTTTAAATGGTCGCTACTATCTCCCATTGCATTATTTTTGTATTCACTAAAAATATTGCTTCATTTCGTTCTACTATACTCACCGTTCATGCACCGAGTGCTTTAAGCCACTCAATGACTCAAAGGTATAACATAAACTGTCATACAGTTGTTATACTTAATTGTTAATTTTTTATTTTTAATATTTGACCCGTGCAATATGTATGTACATAATTCCTGATCGTCCGTGAAATATCCAATTCAATTATTCAAATGTAATCATTCCTAAATACTTCAATACAGCTCGCTGAGCTACATATGAAACAAACGAAAGAATATGATATTTCAACCTGCGAAATGTCAAAGAAGAGATAAATTTGTCAATATTGTATAGATATCTACTGTCCTGCAGTCTACAGTTTCATCTATTACCTAAGGAACTGTGAATCCAAATTTGTATTTTTTTCGAAAATGTAAATGAGGAATAACGACAACGATAAAGTTTAATTCCTGTTAAGGATGTGTGGTAAATGTCAAAAATTCAGTAAAGTGATATTTTAAAATACCATTGATTTTAATAGGAATTCATTGACTTACTGGTTTAAAATTTTCGTTCTTATTATGGACTACCATGTAGTATCACCGGAAAGCTTATGAATCAGAAACTCTCTAAACTACAACAAAGTACATGTACTCTTGTATGTAGGAATTTAATAAATCAAATAATCTATTAATTTTCAATAAAAGCATACCGATATTGTTTACAGCAATTTCATAATTACCCAGAACTAAAACCATTTTGAAATTTTATAAGATCGAGGGACATAAAATTAAGGAAATAATGTTATAGAAATATTTAGATGCCTTTTTTCTTGCAATATTAATATACATTTAGTATTATATGAAATGAATTATATCTTAAAACATTATATAAGTCAAGAGTCCGTGCAGCATTAAAGCGTCAAACTTAAGTATTAATAATCGATTTGTTTGTAAATTAAACAAAAAAAAATAAAATAAAATATGGGAAATCACGACCAAACTGACTAGTTCTCTTTTTTGCTATATTTATTTATTTATAAAAATTAGACAATCATGCATTACTGGTCAACATTGCATTTATAAAAAAATTATACAATTTCATAATTTATTTAATCATAACAAACCAACTATCAAAATAACAACCCAACAGAAAAAAACTGTATTTTTTATATTTAATGGCCAGAAATAACAGTTAGAATTATTTTCAACAAAAACACTTTATAAAAGATACATGTAACCGAATGAATAGTATATTTTATATATATATTTATTTTCTAAGATGGAATTTTTTCAGGTAAATTCAATGCTTTATATTCTAATACCTTTTAATTTTACTTAGTTAATTTAATCAATTTGACAGTTCTAAAATATAAACATTACATATCGATAATGTAAATCAGGCGTGCTAAACCCCGCCCACCACTGCATCCTATTGTTTAAGCAAGGAGCCTAGAAATTATATACAGATTATTATATACAGAGCAACTTTTTTGTTTTTGTTGCTATATTTTTTTATACCATGTGCCGTGCATGTGCATTTAGGAATTTACTTACAAATTTGACAACAAGGTCCTATATTTTTTAGCAAATTAAATTGAGCAATGAGATTACAAAAATTAGATTCCTCGTAGTCAAATGTCTATAAAAATAGACAAAATTTTCTTGAAAATTTTTGTATTTCAAGAGAATTTTACGAAATATTATGCTACGAGGAATAACATTTTTTTAATCTTTTTCCTCTATTTCATTTGCTAAAGAAGATCGGACCTTATCAAATTTGCATGTAAATTTCTATATGCCAAACTTAGGCATAGACAAGGGTACACGACACTGTTTTGAAGTGTTTTAAATTGCCAAAATAATTCACATGGTTAAATTTAGCAGGTCTAAGGTTTGCATTCCTTAGGAAAGATTTATCGAAATCAGTTTATTGATTTGTTTAAGTACTATAAAAATATAAGATTTGTTAGTAGTATATATTTTTAATAAGATTTTCTTAATATTTCTGAGATATATAATGAACATATATTTTTATTCTTATCATAATAGTTTAATAATAATTTCTCAATTTCCTTCATATTACCCTATGTTATTTATTTCACGTTTTAAGATCAGTGATAACCAGTTTGCATTATAATTTTATCAATATTTTCTTAATAATTCACATTCATTTTTTTATAATTTATTATCAGTATTTTCTTCATATTACTATTATATATATAATTCACTTAATATTTTAACAAACGAATTAAAAACAAAACTAAGTGCAGCTCCATATGGTAATTTGTTTATTTTTATTAATATTTAATTCATATTACTATAAGCAATTCATTTCATGTTTTTAGTTAAAAATTTTAAAAAGAATTGAGATGTGGTCAATCCACGACTTAAAAAAAGAAAAGGTTCCTTTTATATAAAATTTTAAGATAAAAGTTAATCAATATTACATAAAATATAATAAAAATAATAACAATTTAACAATAAAATTTTCTTCAGAAAAAATTTAAAAAACTAAAAAATAAGCCATTAATATACTATTTTTGTTAATAGCTTTTTATCAGTATTTTATTGTTAGATAATTCATTTTAATTTTTAGTTAAAAAAAAAATTAAAAAAATTAGAAAGTTCTATTATATAATGATAAATATTTTACTACAGGTCATTAGTTTAAACGGGGTCATGTGATACCTTGATTTGTTATACCGACCTATTTTGAATTACGTCCATGAATAATTCAAATAATATTAAAATTTGAGATAATTTTCAATTTTTTTAGATATAATTTATTGTTATAATTATTTAAAATTTATTGCCAAACTTTTGTTCATATGGCCCTCATATATACACCTTTTTCTTTAATTTGGCAAAGCAAAATTAAATTCATACTAGGTTGACTAAAACTAAAACTCTGCAGGTCAAAACAAACACTTAAAGAAAGAGAACCTACGAGGGTACTTTTTGAGAACTGGTTTAGTGGATACTCATTTTCAGAAAATATCTTCATTCGAGCCATTCATAAATGTTTACTACACAAATACAATAAAAAACATTTATGTCGATGTCCAGTAGATGGCAACACAGAATGGATGAATTTTATAGAGGATTTTTATCTAAACAGTTGTTTAGGTTGTGCGTGTTTTTACATATCAATAGAGGTTTATTGTGTTTCAAAACAACGATTACTGTCTTGCAGAAATCAACACTTTTGCTGTTAAAGAAACTTGGTTAACTTCTTAAAATTAAATTTGTATATGTTTTAAGTTAATTCAATTTGAGTCACATTATTTATATATCCAATTTCATTCTACTAAGTAAAATTAGTCTGTTAATTGGTTGGAAAAAGTAGATAACTTTATAAAAGAATTAGAAAAAATATATTAAATTAAAAAAATTTATTTGTTTTACAACCATACTAATATTTGGTTGTGTTCAAGATGTTAATAGCTGTTCACATATGTTATATACAGATATCAAAAAGTTCGATGTCGGAAAACAATACATATTTCACGAATTATACAACAACAATATTGCAAACGTATTGTTTAGACAAAGGTAGAATCACAAATTTTTGTCGGAAATTGACACAGATATCAATGACGTGAACGCCAACTGGCAAAAATTTGACTGTAATTTATTAAAACAAATGTTCCAAGATTTATCTGCGATATAATTACATTTTA
>JAUIMW010001461.1:0-12536 GCA_033557785.1 Enochrus cinctus
GAAGACACAATCAGCTTGCCAAGATAGTGCACCAGCAGCTTGCGATCAAGTATGGATTGCTTGGTAAAGATTCTCCGTCATACTACAAATATGAGCCACGACCAGTGCTAGAATCCGAGGAGTATGTGTTGTATTGGGATAGACCCATAATCACTGACAAGACCGTTGACTACAACAGGCCGATTATTCTGCTAATAAAGAAGAAACAACAAACGACCCATAGACATTGCAGTACCATTCTTCCAAAACATCACTAAGACAAAACGAGAGAAAATACTCAAGTATGAGAATTTGGCGCACGGTATTTCAGTACAAAACAAAAAGAAGACCATTACCAATATAAAAAGTTTAGAAACGAAATGAAAAAAATGACCAGAAGGAAGAAGGCTAGAATTTAGAGAAAACCAGAAACTAATCTTCAATGTTATTAAAAGTGGAAAGAAGGTAAAAGTAGAAGAAATAAAACAAATAAAAAACAAACAAGGACAACTGCTTACAAAAGAAAACTAATAGTGGAGAGACGGAAAGCATTAATGACCATATTTTCATAATAAGGCAGCTCGTTCACCAATCACTGAAGTTGGTCATTTTCTTTTATAAATTCCAGTACGTCATCTCAAAACCCCTGATTTCCATGTAAAGTTGATGTTGAAATCACCAACAATAAAAATGTTGTGATAACTTCTTCGCCAATATTTTTTTCTCCTATAAAAAGTGGCCAGTAGTTGATAGTGAGAAAATCCGGTTGAAGTTATTTTTGAAGAGTGAACCACTTCACTTATACATACGACAAATAGGATAAACATGTTTGTAAATATTTAAAAAAGACTTCCTTAAGGGTTTTGATACTATCTACTACCAATTGGTATACCTACCAGTAAACAGATTGAGCTAAAACATAAACTTCCTTAGAAACTTTTCCATTCAGGCTAGTCAAGTTCTGGTTGTCTCAGATTCTCAAGCTGTATTATTAGCTTTCAGTAAATTCAATTGTAATGAGTGTCATATTCATGATATTTTGATGAAACTATTCGATTTGTACAAAGACACTTCTGCGAATATTTCTACGGTGCAAGGTACACACAGGAATTATTAGCAATGTACGTACAGACCAACTGGACATATTTTTAAACACAACCCTGTATTACAATATATCTCTGGTTTAGGGCTTGAAAGTTTACAAGAAGAGACATTGTGAGAATCTATAAACTGCGTCTTAATCATGTCAGTTACCTTGCCCATCTCTTTGAATAATCGGAGTAATAAATAAAGCTTTATGTGATTGTGATTTTGCATCTGAGGCTGATATCAAACACATATTGGAAGCATCATCAAGTAAAGCTAGGCTATTTTTATTCTACTTCAATAAAAGGATGTTTAATGATTTTTCTAAATGGTCTGGAGTTCTGACTGATATTCAAAGATCTCTTTAATACTTGTATTTGTTTGAGTTTGTTTAAGTTTAATCAAAACTAAGAAGATTTTTAATAACCAAGAGAAAAAAGGAAGTCTAGGTAATAGTACATCAATAGCAGTGCACCTGGAGGATATTCTATGTTATTTCAGACCCCCTGGTGATCTTTCTTTCATTTGGAAAAATCAACAAAAATCCCTTTGTTGAAGTAAAACGATAAGAACATAAAAAAAGGACACCTGGGAATCTGGGGTACATGGAATGACCTCCAGGTGCACTGTCATCAACGTACTCTTACCTATAATTCTTTACTTCTCTTGACTACTAAATGTTTTTTTTGTTTTCAATTAAACTCAAACAAATAGAATTATTTAAGAGATCTTTAAATATTAATCAGAAGTACGTCAATAGTAGCACCCCTAGACCCCCTGGTGTTCTTTTTTCATGTTATTTTTATTCTATTTAAATAAAGGGAAGTTCAATGATTTTTTTAAAATGAAAGAAAGACCACCAGGGGGTCTGGGGGACATGGAATGTCCTCCAGGTGCACTACTATCAATGTACTCCTACTTACACTTCCTTATTTCTCTTAGCTACTAAATGTCTTCTTGTTTTCAATTAAACTCAAACAAATAAAAGTATTAAACAGATCTTTAAATATCAATCAGAAGTACGTTTATGACAGTGCACTTGGAAGGTATTTCATGTCTCCCAGACCCCTTGACACCCTTCACCATGATTTATTATAAGCAGTTCTTTATTATAGCTATTTATATAGATGTTTACTCTTACTCACTTCCTGTTGCAAGCGGTGCTCCTTAATGATCCATTCTTAACTCTCTTTTTTACCTTTTATAAATTAGAGTGTTCTTTTAAGAAAGTTTACAGATCTTTTTCTAATTTCTCACAAGGAGAAATGGTTTTTTTTGTGAATGAAATTAGTTATTGCATTTTTGGTGATATTAAGTCTTTATTCAACATTGGAAAAGAATTCATACCTACTGATACAGCTCGTTTTTGAAATAAAAAGAACTTGCTTTCCAAAATATTGTCCCATATTTGAAATAAGAGAAAAAGCTAACAATAGTATTTAAAGACCTAAGCCTTTAAGAACATATCACAAAGTCGATGGTCGAAGTGTTTCCAATGTAATTTTGATATATAACAATGTGGTTTTCATTATATGATTTTTGGATTTCATCCAATCTCTTCAGGTGATACTTTCTAGCAAAAACTAACTCTTTAGGCCACTTTTTACAGAAAAAAAATATTGGTGTTATTACAACATTTTTATTACTGGTAATTTGAACATCAACTTTAGAAACAAATCAGAAGCTTCAAGATGACGTACTTCAATTGATAACAGAAAAATACTTACGTCGAACATTCTCAATCTGTAAAAATGTAATTGAAAACAGAATGACGACTAACTTTCAACGCAATTACACAAACGGAAAAATCTACTAAAACTACAGTAATAAATGAGAACAGGAGATCGGAATGGAGGAGGATGTTCTTTGAAGTCCCACAGGGTTAAATACTGGGCCCTATCTTTTCTATCTTGTACATCAACGATCTCCCTAATACAGTTACACCAGATACAATAAATCACTATGATATATCCATCTTTTAATGAAGAAGTCTCAAGAGTAAGTTATGAAAAAACACTAACTAACAAGAACATCTTCGTACCCACACCTACATCCGTACCAGCATCTATACACACCAATGTTTTGTGAAAATAAAGACGTACACAAAGTCACGAAAAAGTAACCAAATAAAAAGGAGAAATCAATAATTTTTTGTGTTGTCGTAGAACGAACAAATAGAGCTAACATTAAAAACATAAGAGTGAGAAAAGGCCTCGTAGAGTAAAATCAAAAAAGATAAAACATACAATAAAATAATACTTTGATAATGCAGCCTTAAAAGCAAACCATATGAAAACACTAGGCATAGATGAGGAATGGAAAGTATTCAACAAGACAAAACTAATTTGTGGAACAAATAAGCAGACTAAACACATAAAAACAAACTACTTGGCCGAATCTTTGTATGTGTCATTTAAAATTGAATTTTGAAGTAAATAGAAAGGAGAAGGTGAGTCTGGTTTTCTAGATGTTGAGAAGTACAATAGAGGGAGCACTGAACTTTTAAGAAAGCATTAACTGAACTGAAGCTTTATTTCTATACTAAAATACTAAAATCGTTTGAAATGTACATCATGGCAATGTACATGAAATGTCCTCCAGGTACTTGATTTTTTACTCTATATATTGGTGTCAACTACTTTTTACAATAAAAGAAAAACTACCAAGACGATATAACCTTGCTTGGAGATGAAACTGTCTTCGCCTTTTTTGGATCCGATTTTGATTGCTCCTTTTTCTAAGGTGTGAAATGATGAATTCACGATCCAAAAACGTCCATTGAAAGCAAACGCATAGATTTAAAAATAACATCAAAATGGACTACCAGGGAGTCTGGGAGACATGGAACGTCCTCCAGGTGTTCTATTATCTACGTACTTCTGATTAGTGCATAAATATCATAACTACTCCTCGAAAATGAACTATTATGCAATAAAAACTAAAGTACGTTGAAGGTAGAGTACCTGGAGGACATTCCATGTCCCTTTTTAACCCTGAGATATACTAATTGGTAGTAGATAGTGTCGAAAGCGTTAAGGAAGTCTTATTTTTTTACAAAGAAAAATTATGAAAATATGGTCACTGAAGTCTTCCATTTTTCCACTATTAGTTTTTCTCCTGCTTTGTTCTTCTTACCATTTTTAATTACATCGTAGAATAGCTTCTGGTTTTTTCTGATATCTGTTTTCATTTTTTCTCATGATTTTAGTTTCTCCTTTCTGGCTATTTACTTCACTTTTTATATTCGTAATAGTGTTCTTCTTGTTTTGTACTCAAATACTTCTTTATCGTTAAAGTTTTTGCACATAATTCTTAAAATTTCAGGTTCTATGTTATTGTTCCTAAATTGTTGTTTAAACTTTGTAGGATGTACAAGAAAATCATTAGCCATTTCTTTAATTGAATTCGCAGTAGTTCATTTCTCTTGCGCCCTAACAATTCTACAGCCAATTTCTTCAGCGGTTTTTTTGCTTTTCGTTGCTGCACTTTTAGAGCACACAAAGCAAATGACATTCCATGTCTCCCGAAGAGTCCCTGGTGTCCTTGTTTTCATGTTACTTTTAACAAAGGGCTGCTAACTGTCGATTAATTGGAATAATTAACCATAGTTTGTGATCTGCTACAGTTCACTGCATATAACATAATAATTCAGTAACTTGTAAACAAAATACAAGCTAGACACAATTCTTCAAAGCTCTAGTTTATCACATGAAATACATTCATGATTTCCAATCTCAATATTTAATCTATAAGTACTGGGGAACATAGCATGTCCTCCAGATATTCCGCTATCTACTACTACTAATTTTGATTGAAAATTTTGATAACGTTTTTAATTTTTTCAATTCTAAACTAATCAATCCCAAGAGGGTAGATTACAGAGTCTCTGGTGATTTATATAATATATCAATGTAATTTTGACATTTAAATATTTTAAAAATATTAACGTCCTTATGTGAAGAAGCATGAGTTGAAAAACATTGGACTTTAAGTTAGTTCTTGACCATAAGATATGAATGTAGAACCAATAAATTCATTACCATGGTTTTTAACAAACACCTTCCTCCACTTGTGCAGCTGTGTGCATTTTTTATGCAATACATCATAATTAATGCAAAAACCTCCATAGTAAAATAAAAAGTGAACTTTGACACTCTTCATCATGGTTTATTATTAGCAGTTCTTCATTACCATTCATTTATTATATTTGTGTCTTTTGATCATATTAAGTCTCAACATTGGAAAAGATTTCATATCTACTGATACAGCTCGTTTTTCAAATAAAAATATTTCTGCACTATTAGATTACGGAAACATTATCCCATATTTGAGATTAGAGAAAAAGCTGACAATAGTATTTAAAGATCTAAGGCTTTAAGAACATATTTTAAAATCGATAGTCAAAGTGTTTCCAATGTAATTTTGACATATAACAATGTGGTATTCATTACATAATTTTTGTATTATGTCCAATCTCTTCAGGTGACACTTTCAGGTGAGAATTGATCCATGATCTAAAATTCATCTTGTTTAACTCTTCAGACTACTATTTACAAAAAAAATATTGGTTGTATTACAACATTTTTATTGCTGGTCATTTCATCATCAACTTTAGAAGTAACTAAGAAGCTTTAAAATGACGTACTTCAATTGATGACAGAAAAAGGTCAACATCCAATATTCTTAATCCGTAAAAATGTAATTGAAAATAGAATGACGACTAACTTTCAACGCAATTACACAAGGGTGTTCTTTAAAGTCCCACAGGGTTAAATACTGTGCCTTATCTTTTTTATCTTGTACATCAACGATCTCCCTAATACAGTTACACCAGATTCAATAAATCTTAATGTAGATGGTACTTGGTTTGGGAACCGACAACATGATATATCCATCTTTTAATGAAGAAATCTCAAGAGTAAGTTATGAAAAAAACACTTACTAACATCTATCCACCAACGTTTTATGAAAATAAAAACGTACACAAAGTCACGAGAAAGTAACCAAACAAAAGGGAAAAATAAATGTTTTGTCATAGAACGAACAAATAAAGTTAACATAAAAAACACAAAAGTGAGAGAGGGCCTCATAGAAGAAAAAATCAGAAAAGATGAATCATACAATGAAGCTAAAAGTAAATCATTTGAAAACACTAAGCATAGATGAGAAATTGGAAGTATTCAAGAACACAAAACTAATTTGTCGAACAAACAAACAAAGTAACACAAAAAACACACTTGTCATGTGTCAAAATTACATTGTAAAGAGGTATACCTGCATGAATGGTGGAGGCGCGATGAACACAATTATATTGTTTTTAAACCTTTGGAATTTAGTTTGTATCGCCATATACACTTGAAATTTGGCACACATCATCCTTATTTTCAACGCTACAATTTATGAAAGTGACTCTCAGGCTGTTCAGCTTAACGTAATTTTAGTATTTATACTTTGGGAAAAACTAAAGCATTGAAAATTGAATTTTGAAGTGAATGGGAAGAGGACTGTGACGAAATGGGAGTAGTCAGTAGTCATGAAATAGAAGGTGATTCTGGTTATCTAAATATCGAGAAGTACAATGGAGGGAGCACTGAAATACTAGAGTATGGTATAATGAAGTGTTTGTTTAGATGATCCTAATCAAAGGAAATAAGTCTTCATAGGATGGATTTTAAGTGGTGGATTTTCTGACTAATCATGAAAGAATTTCAGACGCTGCTGTTACTAAAAGTCTCACGGTCTTGGAAGTAGTAGGTATAGAGTTACCAGAACAAAAGGCTACTTTTATTGATGGTGCCGATTTTCTTTTTCATACTTTTTCCAATAAACAACAATTAAAAGAAGAAGAAGAACTACTGCATTTTCTACGAGAATGGTTTTTGAAGATTATTCTGTGAAAGAGAGAACAAGAGGTAAAGATATTTATCAAGTTTTTAAAAATTTTATTTTGGAACGAAAACTTTCCTTACATAAATTATCTTCAATCACAACAGATGGAGCTCCTATATTGATCGGTAAAAACAATAGATATATAGCTTTGTGTAGAAAAATTTTTGCTTATTATTGTATAATACACCAACAAGTTCTGTACTACTAAAATTTTTTCACTCTTTTTTAGCTGATATTTTTCAGAAATTGAATCAGTTTAATCTTGAACTGCAAGGTGAAAATAAAGGTTTGGTAGATATGATAATTACTGTAAAAGCATTTAAAGTTAAATTAACCTTTTGGGCTTCACATTTTCAAAACAAATCGTTGACTCATGTTCCTGAAATGTGTAAAACATTTCTTCCTGTACTTTTCATCTGGAATCTGGCTGCTTGATACACAATCAAGAGGTCATCAACTTATTTGAGAAGAAGACAGTACACTTTTTACTGTGGATGGACCTTACTTTCACACTTTGAGTACGGTTTGTTTGGTATTTTTATAATAATTTTAATGATAGTTATTTTCTATTTTTTTTTTTTTAATAATTTATATGATACTGTGTCGGACATAAAAAATAGAATCAATAAAGAGGTCAGTAGATAAACATATAAAAACATTCAAGTTCAAGAAAAACCATAAGAGTCTCTTGACTCTCCAATCAACCTCAACAGAACAAAAGAAGTGGTAAATCATTTGCTTCCAATGTCATTTTACCTGGAGTATATTCTATGTTCCCCAAGTCCCTTCGTGTCTTTCTATCATGCTGTTTTTATTCTACTTCAACAAAGAGATGTTTACAGATTTTTCCAAATGGTTTTGTGTCTCGTATAGAAGTTCCAACCAGGATGCCCAAAGGATCTTCATCTTTCATAGATGATATTTTTACAAGGGACCGGATGGTTTTATTTCTTTGCCTTTTATTCTCGAGTCTGGATTGATGGACCGCTATGGCATAGGAATCGATCTGGAGTTACACAGAGGTATTACATATAAATCAAATAAGCTCAAAATTAATTTTTTCAAGAAGACATTAATCAGAAATGTAACACTTTTGTCAATAACTTACGGATCCTTGTTGAGATGTTCTTAGAAACCAAGATAATTATACATAAATAAAAAAATTAAAACCTTGGATTATGGAACTATATTTCAAAATAAGAAAATATCCAACATGGAATTTTTAATTTTATGTATAAAAATTACCTAAAAACCTATAAATTTTAGAATATCAAATCAATACCAAATAACATAGACATCTTGTGCATAAGAGAGCACTGGCTAGGAGAAGACTATATAAAATATGTCTTTCGAAGGGATCTTGGAAGTAGAAGGTATAGAGTTACAAGAACAAAAGACTATTCTTATAGTGGTATATAGAGCATCTTCTGAAGAGTTCAAGATTATTTAGATAGGGCTGAAGAAATCCTAAACAGCTAAGAACCAGCAAAAAAACATCTTCTTTTCTGGATATTTTTACATAAACATTCAAGAAAGCATTAACTTAACTGAAGCGCTATTTGGAATACTGAAATCGTTTGAAATGTACATCATGATATTGGACATGGAATGTTCTTCAGATATTCGATTTTTTACTCTATTCCAATATATTGGTGTCAACTATTTTTTTACAATAAAAGAAAAACCACCAAGACGCTATGACCTTGCCTGCAGATGAAAGAGCCTTTTTTTGGAGCCAAATCATCCCTTTGCAATCCGTTGTATTGATTGTTCCTTCTTCTCAGGTGTGAAATGATGAATCCACGATTCATCCATGATTGTGAATGAAACGTCCTCCAGGTATTCTATTATCTACGTACTTCTGATAAGTGCTTAAATATTATAACTACTCCTCGAAAATGAGCTGTTATGCAATAAAAACTAAAGTACGTTGAATGCAGAGTACCTGGAGGACATTCCATGTCTTTTTTAACTCTGAGATATACTAATTGGTAGTAGATAGTGTCGAAAGCCTTAAGGAAGTCTTTATAGAGAAAAAAATATTCATGGAGGAGCAGTGATTTGTGAATGAACTGCCTTATTATGAAAATATGGTCACTGATGCCTTCCATCTTCCTGCTATTAGTTTTTCTTTTGTAAGAAGTTGTCGTTGTTTATTTATTTATTTTTTTCTCCTGCTTTTTCGTTCTTACCACTTCTAATTAAATTGTAGAACAGCTTCTGGTTTTGTTCTGAATTATGTCTCCATTTTTTCTTATGTTTTTAGTTTCTCTATTCTGGCCATTTATTTAACTTCGTGTCAACACTTTTTATATTCGTAATAGTGTTCTTCTTGTTTTGTACTCAACTTTATTGTTTTTGCACATAATTCTTAAAAGTTCAGGTTCCATGTTATTGTTTTTAAATTGTTGCTTAAATTTTGTGCAGTTATTTTGATTTTCGTTGCTGCACTTTTAGAGTACACAAAGCAAATGACATTCTATTCCCTCCAGAATCCCTGGTGTCCTTTTTTCATGTTATTTTTTTTCTATTTAAATAAAGAGAAGTTTACAAATTTTTTTTTAATGAAAAAGAGTCGCCAGGGGGTCTTCACTTTTTTATTTCTCTTGATTACTAAATGTCTTTTTGTTTTCAATAAAACTCAAATAAATAAAATTATTAAAGAGATCTTTAAATATAAATCAGAAGTACGTAGAAAACCGAGTACCTGTAGGACATTCCATGTCCCCCAGACTCCCTGGGATATTTTTTTTATGTTTTTTTATTCTATTTAAATAAAAGGAAGTTTACAGATCTTTTTCTAATTTCTCAAGGTGAAATGGTATTTTTGTTATTTTGAATGAAATTTTCTTTCATTGGAAAAGATCAGATCTTGCTCCCCAAAACATTACCCCATATTTGAGCTAAGAGAAAAAGCTAGCAATAGTATTTAAAGACTTGAGGCTTTAAGAACATATTTTAAAGTCGATAAATAAATAACGATCCAACTCATCCACCATTTCAGCAAGTATACTTCTATCTAATGTAATTTTGACACATGATTTTTTTAATTTTTGTATTACATCCAATCTCTTTAGGTAATACTTCAAACAAGAAACTCATATTCTAATTAATGGATTGCACCATCTGTTTGCAAACGAATAATAAATCTGAGTGTCGTTGGCGTACAAATGATTCTTACAAGCCCTCAGACTAGAAATCAGACGACATGTATAGATGACATACAATGGTGGACACAAAATAGGTACCTGAGGTAAGCCAACTGGTAGTAAATAGTGTCGAAAGCTTTAAGGAAGTCTTT
Source organism: Enochrus cinctus (assembly GCA_033557785.1). NCBI lineage: Eukaryota > Metazoa > Arthropoda > Insecta > Coleoptera > Hydrophilidae > Enochrus > Enochrus cinctus. Next base: position 10,256 of record JAUIMW010001461.1, read on the forward strand.
TACCAATGCGTTCAAATCAGTATTTATAACGTATATGGCTAAATCTACATTAGATTTGAGAAAGGAGTAAAACATTTGTATATCATCATCAGCATATATGTGCAGTTTGCAATATTTTACATAAGAATATAAATTTTCATTATAGAGAGTGTATAAATTTGGATCCAACATTATCATTGTATAATGTAATATGTGTAATACGATCTCACTGTACTAAAGACACTTAATAAATGACCTTTCATATATGTTAGTAGTTTTTGGATGAAGAAAAACATCTACATTTTTAGGCATTAAAAATAGAGAACAGAATAAAGAAGGTCTATATTTTGGGTCCACCATTGTATGTCATCTGTATATGTCCACCAGATCTTCTTTTATTTGAAAAAATCAGTAAGCATCCCAAAATAGAATTCTGAGATATACCAATTGATAGTAGATAGTGTCGAAATATTGTTGTCATCACAACATTTTTATTGCTGGTGATTTCAACATCAATTTCACAAGTAAATCAGGGGCTTCAAGATAACGTACTGCATCTGATGATAGAAAAAGGCCTACATCCAACATTCTCAATCTGTAAAAATGTAATAAAAACAGAATGGCGACTAACTTTTAACACGGTTATACAAAAGGAAGAATCTACTAAAACTACAGTCATAATTGGGAACAAGAGATCGAAGTAGAGGAGGATATTTTTTGAAGTCTCACAATAAATCTTAATGTAGATGGTACTTCGTTTAAGAACCGATACCATGATATATCTACATTTTCATTTATCTTTAAATGAAGAAATCTCAAGAGCAAGTTATGAAAAAACTACTAAATAACAAGGACATCTTCGTACCCACACCAACATCTGTATCAACATTTATAAACCCTAAAGTTTTATGAAAATAAAGACTTACACAAAGTCACGAGAAAGTAACCAAACAAAAGGAAGAAATGAATAATTTATTGGTTTGTCATAGAACGAACAAATAGAGTTAACATTAAAAACTCAAAAGTGAGAAAGAGCCTCATGGAGGAAAAAATCAAAAAAGATAAAACATACAATGAAGTAAAATTTTGGTAATGCACTCCTAAAAGTAAATCATATGAAAACATTAATGATAGATGAGAAATGGGATGTATTCAAGAACACAAAACTAATTTGTCGAACAAACAAGCCAAGTAACTCAAAAAACAAACTGCCTGGCCGAATCTTTGCATGTGTCAAAATTACACTGTAAAGAGATATACCTGCATGAATGGTGGAGGTGTAACGAACACTATTATATTGTTTTTAAGCCATTGCAATTGGTTTGTATCGCCATACACAATTGAAATTTGGCATACATCCTCCTTATATACTTCGCTAGAAATTATGAAAGTGACATACCTCCCAGACTCTTCAGCTTAACATAATTTCAGTATTTATACGGAATATAAGGAAAAACTAAAGCATTGAAAATTGAATTTTGAAGTAAATGAAAAGTAGAAAAGGTTAGTCTGGTTATCTAGATGTTGAGAAGTACAATGGAGGAAGCACTGAACTTTTGAGAAAGCATTAACCGAACTGAAACTTTATTTGGAATACTAAAATCGTTTGGAATGATCATCAATTCATGACCCCAGACTCATGTTATTTTTATTCTATTTAAATAAAGGGAAGCTTAGTGATTTTTTCAAATGAAAGATACATCATCAGGGGAGTCTGGGGGACATGGAATGCCCTCCAGGTGCACTGCTATCAATGTACTCCTACCTACACTTCCTAACGTTTTCTTCTTTTCAATTAAACTCAAACAAATAAAAGTATTACAAAGATCTTTAAATTTCAATCGAATGTTGTTTTTATTCTACTTTAACAAAGGGATGTTTACTGATTGAATGACAAGACAACATATATTAACTTCAAAGCAAAGTTGCCTTATATTTTAGCATACGTTAAAATTATTGTCTATAGACTGAGATGATCCTTTCAGAAGCACAATCTTGTATTACCCATTCAAAATGATTTCAAATAATGATAGAAGTACCACTGAAAAATTCATAATTCTGAACTCTCCCTATAAAGAACAGTCTAAGTCTATTTACATACTTCAGATAAAGTATCTAGAATCATCAAAAAAAAAAAAAATAAATAAGATAGCTGGACAAAAGTTCTTAGCCTGTGGACACAGAAAAGTTTAAAACGTAGAAAATAAATGTGTTGTGTGCAAAACACTCGCAATATCGATTCGGGTCTTTGTCTCTTGTCACCACTCAAGAATCAATCATGTTAGGAGATATTGATAAAATT
>JAUIMW010001462.1:0-12536 GCA_033557785.1 Enochrus cinctus
CTTTAACGTGCGCGTGGTACAACCTACAACACACGGAACCCACAGTTTTACATCGCTCTCGGACGATGAGGCACTGACGAGCATTTTTTCCCAATCAGAAAAATCATCGCCGTGACCGGGGTTCGAACCCACGACCCCTAGCTCCAAAGACCAGTGCCTAAACCTCTAGGCTATCACGACGACCTGAACATAGAATGTCCTTTTGGTGCATTGACATCTATATACTTCTAATTAATTTAAAAATTCCTTTATTTATCCTATTTTTTACTTTATTCTAATATAGGGATGTTTACTGATTATTAAACAAAAAAAGAACCACCAGAGTGTTTGAAGGACATCGAACGTCCTCTAGACCCCGTGGTAGTCCTTATTTTGTTAAAAATCAGTGAATGTTCTTCCATTGGAATTGGATTTTAACCAGATATCCATCTCTAGCGCCAATAGTCGTCTTTTCGTTTACAGCTTATGTTGTTGGGATGTCACTGTAAGCCTATGTCCATTGTTGTTAATGGTTTCCTCTCCATATTTGGCCGTCACCTTGCTGTTGTCGTTGTTAGCAGTTCTGGCATGTAGGTCTCCCATTAGTATGTATTCTCGTTGCTCGTCCATCTTCTCTAGTATGTCGTTCAGTTGCTCACAGATTTCATCCTTTTTTGACTGTGGGGCATCTTCATTTGGACCATATGCCACTCGTACAGACAATCTATGACCTCTAATTCTAATATTTAGTATTCCAGTGGCTCAAGTTAGTCAGATATCTTCTTTTTTATCAGGATTGAGACTTCCTTTAATGTTCTAGTATCTTTTGGCACTCTACTTTGTTTTGTAGCAGTTAAGTAGTGTGTACATTTTGTTTCGTATCATCGTTAATAAAGTAGTTAGTAGGTATTCGTTTACTCGATGTTCTCTCAGTATTTGCCAGTGTTTAGTTGGTAGAACTCTACCAAAAACATTTTCCAGGTCCACAAAAATAACTAGCAGCAAGGATATTCCGCCATAATCGTTATATATTTGCTCCAAAGTTTGATCTTTCGTCTCCATCACTTCTACTTTTCTTCATTATTCTTGTTGCTTTCCTCTCAGAGATCTTCAAAATATCTTTACATTTTTTTGGCACTAAAGTATTTCTTCCATTTTTGCAAGCTTCTCTTGCTGCGTTTTTATTATTTGTTTAAAAGTGTTTAGTATTCTTCTTTTACTTTATTTTTCGTTGCCATATATACAAAATTTAATAATACTCTTCCACAATAAAATTAAAGCTATTGATAATGCTTGATTTAATTAAAAACATAAAAACCCGTGACAAAATGAAGCAATAAGTGAGAAAGAACCCAATCTTAGAACCAGAAAGATATACAAAGTACATGGAAATTAGTGAATGAAATGTCAGTCAAAGTTTATTTTTCCACCCTATAGCCCAAAATTATCTTATTCTTCAAATAAGGTACTATGCTTGATCCTATATTATTCTTGATCTATTTTAATGATCATGAGATTGTGGGACAAAAATATTATTTTACGCTGATGACACAAACATGCAATAATTATACAGGAGGAAAATTGTAAAGCATGTTATAAAAAAAGCAGAAGGAAAAAAAGCCTTCTACACATTTTGACTACTTTTCTGGCAATTTGTGGACGGAGGGACACCAATAGAATTGTTCGTCTTTTGATGCAAACCAATCAGACACCCAATTTTCGACTTCTTCGTAAGAATCGATGTGCTGCTCAGCCAATGCGTGTCCCATCGATGAAAACAATTGGTAGTCGGAAGGGGTCAAATCTGGTGAATACGGCGGGTGGAATAGCAACTCCCAGCCAAGTGCTTTGATTGTATCCTGATCCGGTTTTGCTTTGTGTGCAGGAGCATGCAAAGTGTAACAAAATTACTTCATTTGTTGTCTGTAGCGATTAGTATTAACAGTTTCGCCAGGTCTTAGAAGTTCATGATACACCACACCTTTCTGATCCCACCAAATAGGGAGCATTGCCTTCTTGCCGAATCGACCTGTTTTGCAGTCGATGTTGATGGTTGTCTCGGATTAAAGACCCCACTTGGGAGTCTAGGGGACATAGACTGTCCTCCACGTACCTCGTTATCTAGGTTCCTCTTATGGGCTGGTTAAACTCAATCAAATAAAGAGTATTATCAAGATTTAGAACTAAAATACGTACAATACAGTGTAACTGGAGCACATCCGTCTCCCAAACCTCCTGGTGGTTTTTCTTTTTAATTGTTGAATAACAGTTAACATCCCTTTTTTTGAATGGAGTTATAAACAAGATAAAATAAGAGTCAAGAGTCTGAAGGACACGGAAGAAACAACTAGAAGATATATTAAAGACCGCCACCGAGACTGCAGTACCCTACAAAAAGCGCCGGAAGACAAAGCCTTGGTGGAAGTAGTGCAAACATGAAAATGAGAAAAGAAATAAACTAAGAATAAGAACCTTACAAACAAAATGAACAGAAGACGAAGAATCATTTAAGGAACAAAGAGCAAACAAATGAAACAGAAATAACCGAACCAACACATGAGGGTATAGAATAGCAGTCGAAAATATCAAATATGCTGGAGAAGAACTAAGAAAAGAGGTCTACGAAATACTAATAATTAAAGTGAAGGCAGGCTTTAGAAAGAGCAGAGGAACAACAGATGGAGAGAAGCGGTACTAGAGGACCTAAGAGATAAGGACATAACAGATTGGAAGAGGAAAGCCAAGGACAGAAAAACTGGAAAATAACAACAAAATTCTGGGCTTAAAGACGTGCATACAGCTACACTATAGTGTTCTACACGACAGTGTACCTGGAGGATAGTCCATGTCTTCCAGGTGGTCTTTCTTTTATTATTATTCTTTACACTATTTCAAGATTTTTAGACTTTTAGATGACTCTTCTTTTCTTATTTTTTTTACTCTTTTCCAACAAAAGGATGTTATAATTAGAATAGAATAAAAATAAGATAAAATGAGGACCATCTGGAGGACATGACTCAGCTCAAATAAAGTCAAAGTCAAGTAAGGAGTATTATCAAGATTTTTAGATGAAGTAGAAGTACTTATACAATGTACCACCTGGTGGTCTATTTTTTATAAGTATAAATATTTTTTGATGTATATAATAACAATTACATGATTGATTACATGTTAAAAATTTGTTGAATTTCACCAGAGCATATAGTGGACATGGAATGTTCTTCTCATGGGTTGTTCAAGCTCAGTCAAATAAAAAATATTATCAAGATTTTAAATTTTAGAGACTATTCTCATTCCCCTGTGGCCCTTCTTTTATTTCTTTATTTCAATAGAGGTATGTAATGAGTACTATTTACATTCCATGTCCTCCAGGTACACTGTAGTCTATGTACTTCTAGTATATTTAAATATGTCTTCAATTTGACTGGCTTTAACCAACCGTTGAGAATAACGAAGATAGCGTGTTACCTGGAGGACATTCCATGTTCCGCAGACCCCCTGGTGGCCCTCCTTTTTAATAGTTGAAAATCAGTTAACATATGTGGGATATGGAATGCACTCCAAGTATACTGTTGTTTACGTACTTGTAGTATATTTAAAAATCTCGATACTACTTTTCAATTTGACTGAGTTTAACTAAGCTAAGAGAAGAACGTGGACTTCGGGATACGTGGAGGGCATTCCATGTCCCCCAGATCCCCTGGTTGTTCTTATTTTATCCTATTTCTTACTTTATTCTAATAGAATAATGTTTTTGTAATTTTTGAGAATTAAAAAAAGCTCACTAGGGGGTCTGGGGGATATGGAATGTCCTGAAGGTACACTGTAGTATACGTATTCTAGTTTATATAAAAATCTTAATAATACTTTTTAGTATTGTTAAAAATCATTTAAAATCCCACCTGGAAGACCTACGTTCTTTTCATCAGTTGGTTGAACTCAGTTAAATGAAATGTCCTCCAGGTACACTGTAGTCTACATACTTTTTTACATTTTTTACAATAATCTTCTATTTAACTGACCTTAACCAATCTCTGAGAAGAACGTACATGGAGGACATTCCATGTTCTCCAAGCTTTAATTGCTGGTCCTGAAAGTTCTACCGGTGAGAAAGTTATCGAGGTCTGGGGAATATGGTGGATGAGGTAGAACTTCGGCGCTCAATTCGTTTAATTTTCGGACGGTGATTTGTGAAACGTTCAGACGGGCGTTGTCATGGAGCAAGATCGAACATCTTCTGTTCGCATTGGTGGCTGCTGTTGACGCAATTTTCGGTACATTTTTTCGATTTTCTCTCAATAGGACTCTGCTGTGATGGTTTGGCCCGATTACAAAAAGTTATAGTGAATCACACCAGCCGCTAACCACCATCACTAATCATGGTCTTTTTTGGTGGGTTTTCGCCTTTGGAAAGTGCCTGGGTGGCTCATCGGTGTTCAACCACTGTCCTGAACGTTTCCTGTTGTCGTAAAGGATCCACTCAGTCAAATAAAGAGTATCATTGAGATTTTCAGAAACATTAAAAGTACATTGACATCTTATATATCCCTTTTTTGTTCAAAATAATTAAATATCCTTTTATTGAAATAGAGTACAAAATAAAATAAAAGAAGGACCACTGGAATGTCTGGAGATGAAATGTCCTTGTCATAGGTTGGTTAAAATAAAGAATATATCAAGATGTCAATTTATTTTTACGTGACATTTTTTCTCACCAAGGGAGTAAATGTCACTAAGAAGTCCTACATTTAATGTCCTCCAGGTACACTGCAGTATATGTACTTCTAGTTTATCTAAAAAACCCTCTGGTGGTCCTTCTTTTTGATTGTTAAAATTTTGTTAACATCCCTCTTTTGCTTAATAGAAGGATGTTAACTAATTTTTAAGAATTAGACAGAAGGACCACTAGGGGTTCTAGGAAACATGGAATGTCTACCAGGTACACTATAGTTTCTGTACTTTTAGTTTTCAACAATTAAAAATTTCTGTATTGTAATGTAGCAAAAAATATTATAAAAGAAGGTCCTCCAGGTACTCCGCTATCTACGTTTTTCTCATCTGTTGGTAAAACTCAGTCAAATAAAGAGTATTATCAAGATTTTTAGATTAACTAAAAGTACAGAGACTACAGCATACCTACAGGACATTGCGTCCTTGGTGGCCCTTCTACGTTCTTCTTTTAGTTTGATCAAACTTAGTCAAATAAAAAGTATCATTAAGATTTATAGAAAATTTAAAAGTACGTTGATGGCAGAGTACCTAAGCCTGCCTCTATTGGAATAGACTAAATGATAAGATAAGAGAAGTGGCCTGGGGGGAAATCGAATGTCCGCTATCTACGTTCTTCTCATCGGTTGGTTAAATTTGGCCAGATAAACAGTATTGTTTGAGAAACTAGAAGTACGTAGACTACAGTGTACTATAACACCCTATTTTTCTACTCAATTGATCCTTATGGAGAACTGGGTTGGGGTTCGCAGAAGATGACAAGACAGCACCGAAAATTCCTGAAGGGAAATCTTCCTAACAAAGATCGATTCGACTCGGCCACCTAAAATATTGAACAGAATGTTCAATAACACTAAAAAAACTAAACTACATGGCCTCGTCGAAACAATCTGTTCATGAAAAAAATGTGTATTAAATAGCATATGGTAATCACAAAAAAATTAAATGTTAAAACGAAGGTTTTAAAAAAATTATTATTATTAATACTTCGCTAAATAAGATAAAAGGTTGCTCTAGGGGACATAGAATGTCCCCCACGTACCTCGTTATCTACGTTTTTCTCATCAGTTGATCAAACTCAGCCAAATAAAGAGTATTTTCAAGATATTTAGATAAACTACAAATACAGGGACTACAGTGTACCTGGAGGACATTCCATGTCTCCCAAACCTTTTTTTAATTGTTAAATGACAGTTAACATCCCTAGAATAGAATAGAATATAGTAAAAAACAACATAAAACAAGGGCCTGAAGGACACGGAAGTTCTAAGAGTAAACTGAGACAGAGCAAAGATGGAAAAGTGTTTATAAATAATGAAATGTCCAAGATAGAAAGGGAAATTCAGGAGAAACTAAGAAGGGTTGCCCAGGAAGAAAAGAATAAGGGGAAGTTGGTAAAATTGAGTTTCCAAAAGATATTAACTGACAATAAGGAATGGATTTGGGACAGAGATAACCAACAAATTGGTTGTGATAAGGGAAATATACGGAATGTGGCAGAAACAAGAAAAAGCAGAAAATGTATACTGCAGAAAAGGTATATGAGGAAACAGTGAAAACCTTGGAAATAGAAGCATAAAGGTATAGATTAGACCTGTTGGCAATTCAAGAAACACACATAAGAGACGCCAAAATAATAGAGTTGGGAGAGTATATAAGTAAGGGCATATGGGATGAGTTTTCTGGTGATCGAAAATTTGAAAAAAGATGTGGAAAAGTTTCATGCGATTTCTGATAGAATGACCTTTATGGAAATACGAGGAGAAGCAAACCTGTCGATAATTAACGTAATAGAATGCAAGGCAGAAGAAGAAAAATATCTACCATAGGGAAGCAAAGTATGTATGAGGAAGGGAAGGCTGATTGAGTTTGCGGAAGAAAAGTGCATGAAGATAATGAGCACATACTTCGAGATAAGAGATATATACAAGAGGACTTTGACTGCACCAAACAGAGAGGAAAATCAGAGGACTTTATAGTTAAAAGAGGATTGCGGCAAGAGACTCCCTCTCCACACTGCTTTTCAACATGGTGCTGGAAAATATTGTAAGGAATAGTAATCTTAACAGAGGTGAAGATATATTGTACTGTACTATATAACTAGCAACTGCGAGGAGAAAAGATAAACTGATTCAAGAATCAATAAAGCTAATAATAGGTTATATAAAACTGTCATAAGACCAACGGCAGTATATGGATGCGAAACATGGGTGTTGAATCAAACATCAAAAGAAGCTCTAAGGCGATGGGAAAGGAAAATACTCAGAAAGGTAATGGGTGGAAGAAGGACAGAAGAGGGACATATAAAAAGGACTAATGGAGGGAAATTTGCAACTTGTACAAATAGCCACAAATAGACATGTTCATCAAAGCAAAAAAGCTGCAATGGTTGGGACACAATATAGGAAATATAAGGACATAACGGATTGGTAGAGGAAAGCCAAGGACAGAAAAAACTGGAAAAGAATAGCAAAACTCTGGGCTTAAAGGCCTGCAAATAGCTACACTATATACGTTGACGTCAGTGTACCTGGAGGACAGTCCATGTTTTCCAGGTGGTCTTTCTTTTATTATTATTTTTTACACAATGTCAACAGATGAATGTTAATTGATTTTTAACAAAGAGGGACCAGCAGGGAGTCTGGGGTACTCCGTTATTTACGTTCTTCTCATCGGCTGGTAACACTCAGTCAAATTGAAGAGTATTATAAAGATTTTTAGATATACTTATTTAAAATCAATTATATCCTTTTTATTAATTCTTCTTTTTAATTGTTAAAAATCTGTTTACATCTCTCTGTTGGGATACTGTAAAAAAATAAGATAAAAGAAAGACCACCAGGGTCTGGGGAACATGGAATGCCCTCCAGGTACTCCGCTATCTATGTTATCAGTTAAATAAAGATTATTATCAAGATTTTTAGACTTTTAGATGGCTTTTCTTTTCTTATTTTTTTTACTCTTTTCCAACAAAAGGATATTATAATTGGAATAGAATAAAAATAAGATAAAATGAGGACCATCTGGAGGACATGGCTCAACTCAAATAAAGTCAAAGTCAAGTAAGGAGTATTATCAAGATTTTTAGATGAAGTAGAAGTACTTATACAATGTACCTCCTGGTGGTCCATTGTGATACCAATTTTAAACAACCACAATGAAGTTTTAATTTATTTATATGTTAAAAATTTGTTAAATTCTACCAGAGCATGTAGTGTACATGGAATGTTCTTCTCATGGGTTGGTCAAACTCAGTAAAATAAAGAATATTATCAAGATTTTAGATTTTAGAGACTACAGTAAACCTGAAGGGCATTCCATGTCCCCCAGATTCTCCTGTGGCTCTTCTTTTATTTCTTTATTTCAAGAGGTATGTAATGGTACTTTTTTTACTTGGAGGACATGAAATGTACATTGAAAGTACATTGGTGACAGAGTACTTAAAGAACGTCTCATATTTCCCTTCTTTTTTTGTTCAATATAATTGAACATCGTTTTATTGGAAAACAGTAAAAAATAAAATAAAAGAAAGGCTACTAGAGTTTCTGGAGGTTGAATGTCCTACGGGTATTCTGCTATCTACGTTCTTCTCACATGTTGGTTAAACTCAGTTATATAAAGAGTATTATCAAGATTTTTAGATAAACAAAAAGTACGTAGACTATGGTGTACTTGGAGGTCCTTCTTTTTAATTGTTAAAAATCAGCAAAAATCTCTCTATTAGAATAGAGTAACAAATAAAATAGAAGAAGGGCCATCAGGGGGTCTGGAGGACATGTAATGTAGTCTACATACTTTCAGTTTATCTAAAAATTTCTTCTATTTGACCGAGTTTAATCAACCTCTGAGAAGAACGTTGATAGCGTGTTATATAGAGGACATTCCGTGTCCTCTAGATCCCCTGGTGATCCTTTTTTTTTAATTGTTAAAAATCAGTTAACATTCCTTCGTTGGAATAGTGTAAAAATAAAATAAAATGAGGTAGTCTGGGGAGGTGTATTGAAGGCCTTACAGGTGCACTGTAGTCTACGTACTTCTAGTTCTCTTTATTTGATTAAGTTTAACCAACCAAATGAGATGAATGTATTTAGATAGCGAAGTACCTGGAAGACATTTCATGTTGCCCAGACCTCCTGGTGCCTCGTCTTTTATCTTTTTTTAGTCTGTTCTAATGATATTAACTGATTTCTAATTGTTGAAAATAAGTTAACATCCCTCTGTTGGAATAAGGTAAAAAGTAAATGAATTACCACTAGGGGGTTTGGGGACATGGAATGTACTCCAGATACATTATAGTCTACGTACTTCTAGTATGTTTAAAAATGTTGATAATACTGTTCAATTTGACTAAGTTTATCCAACCGATAAGAAGAACATAGATAGCGGAATACCTGGAGGACATTACATGTCCAAAGAATGTCCCCCAGGAACTCCGCTATCTACTTTGGTTGTCCTTGTTAAAATCAGTAAACATCCCTCCATTGGAATCGAATTTAAAAAGGGCCAAGAAGGTTTGGGGGACTTCAAATTTTCTGATCATTGGCTGGCCAAACTCAGTCAAATAAAGAGTATTATCAAGATTTTTAGATGAACCACAAGTACGGAGACTACTATATATCTGAAGAACAATCCTTGGCACCCAAATCCTCTGGTGGTCCTTCTTTTTTATTGTTAAAAATTTATTCACATCCCTCTGTTGGAATAGTGTAAAAATTGAAAATACTCTTTTCTTCATTTGACTGAGTTTAACCAACCGATGAGAAGACCCTTCTTTTATCTTATTTTTTACTTTATTACAATAGAAGGATACTAACTAATTTTTAACAACAAGACAGAAGGACCACCAGGGGTTCTAGGAAACATGGAATGTCTACCAGGTACACTATAGTTTCTGTACTTTTAGTTTTTGACAATTAAAAACCCCCCTATTGTAATGTAGCAAATAATATTATAAAAGAAGGGTCTCTAGGTACTCCGCTGTCTTCGTTTTTCTCATCTGTTGGTAAAACTCAGTTAAATAAAGAGTATTATCAAGATTTTTAGATTAACTTTAAGTACAGAGACTACAGTATACCTACAGGACATTCCGTCCTTGGTGGCCCTTCTACGTTCTTCTTTTAGTTTGATCAAACTTAGTCAAATAAAAAGAATCATTAAGATTTATAGGAAATTTAAAAGTACGTTGATGGCAGAGTACCTAAAGGACATCTCATATCTCCTAGACCCTCTAGTTGCCTTCCTTTTTTTGTTCAAAATAATTAAATATTCATCTATTGGAGTAGAGTAAATTGCAATAAATTAAAAGAAAGGCCACTAAGTGGCCTGGGGGGGGGGATCGAATGTCCTACAGGTATTCCGCTATCTACGTTCTTCTCAATGGTTGGTTAGATAAACAGTATTTTTTCATAAACTAGAAGTACATAGACTACAGTGTAGTATAACACCCTATTTATTATTCATATTTCGCTAAATAAGATAAAAGGTGGTCCTGGGAGTCTAGGGGACATAGAATGTCCTCCATGTACCTCTTTATCTACGTTTTTCTCATCGGTTGATCAAACTCAGTCAAATAAAGAGTATTTTCAAGATAAACTACAAGAACGGGGACTACAGTGTACCTGGAGAACATTTCATGTCTTCCAAACTACTTTTTAATTGTTAAATAACAGTTAACGTCCCTTTTTTGGAATAGAGTAAAAAGCAACATGAAACAAGGGTCACCAGGGGTCTGAGGGATACGGAGGTTCTAAGAGTAAACTGAAACAGAGCAAAGATGGAATCTGAAATGATGAAATATCCAAGTTAGAAAGGGAAATTCAGAGGAAACCAAGAAGGGTTGCCCAGGAAGAAAAGTATAAGGGAAAGTTGGTAAAATTGAGTTTCCAAAAGATATTAACTGACAGTAAGGAATGAATTTGGGACAGATATAAGTACGAAATAGCTATGAAAGGGGACAGTCCCCAAAAAAATTGAAACAAGGAAAAGCAGAAAAGGTATGCTCCAAAGTGAAGAAATAAGTATGTGTAAGAGGAGGCAAAAGGGAAAACAACTGGTGTTAGGAACATGGAATGTACGAGGAATGTTTGAGGAGGAAGTAGTGAAAACCTTAGAAATAGAAGCAAAAAGGTACAGATTAGACAAGAAACACACATAAGAGACACCAAAATAGTAGAGCTGAGAGAGTATATAAGTAAGGACGTATGGGATGGGTTTTCTGGTGATTGAAAATTTGAAAAAAGATGTGGTGAAGTTTGATGCGATTTCTGATAGAATGACCTATATGAAAATACGAGGAGAAGTAAACCTGTCAATAATTAACGTACATGCCCCAATAGAATATAAGGCAGAAGAAGAAAAAGGTTTACCATAGGGAAGCAAAGTATGCATGAGGAAGAGAAGGCTGATTGAGTTTGCGGAAGAAAAGTGCATGAAGATAATGGGCACACACTTCGAGAGAAGAAATTTTAACTGCACCAAACAGAGAGGAAAATCAGAGGATTTAAGAGTTAAAAGAGGATTGCGGCAAGAGACTCCCTCTCCCCACTGCTTTTCAACATGGTTGTGGAAAAAATTGTAAGGAACAGCAAATTAACAGAGGTGGAGATATACTGTACAAGAGCCATTAATTAGTAGGATTCGCCGACGACCTGGCATTGATTGCTTGAAATGGAACAGAACTGGAACCACTAATATAGAAGCTGATGTGGGAGGTGGATCAACTAAGATTGCAGGTAAATCAGAAGAAGAGTAAAGTCATGAAAGTAGGGAAGAGTAATAATGTAAATGAAGAATTTACAGTAGACACACATCTTGGGGAAGTTAAATTGGAGGTACCAGATGAATTTATTTATCTAGGAGCAAGAATAACCAGCAATTGCGCGGAGAAAAGACAAATTGATGCAAGAATAAATAAGACCAACGGCAGTATATGGATGCGAAGCATGAGTGTTGAACCAAACATCAAAAGAAGCTCTAAGATGATGAGAACATAATCGAACAGAAGGGGTGGAATATAATAAGGGATAAGGATATAACAAATTGGAAGAAGAAAGCCAAGGACAGAAGAAACTTGAAAAGAATAACAAAACTCTGGGCTTAAAGACCTGTTGATGACAGTGTACCTGGAGGACAGTCCGTGTTTCCCAGGTGGTCTTTCCTTTATTATTATTCTTTACACTATTTAATAATAATACTTTTCAATTTCACTGAGTTTAACCAAGCTAAAAGAAGAACGTAGACTTCGGGATACGCGGAGGACATTTCTTGCCCCCCAGATACCCTGGTGGCTCTCATTTTATCCTATTTCTTACTTTATTTTAATAGAAGAATGTTCACTAATTCTAACATATTTAAAAATGTTGATAATACTGTCCAATTTGACTGAGTTTTGCCAAACGATAAGAAGAACGTAGGACATTCAATTCATCCAAAGAATGTCCTTCAAGAACTCCGCTATCTGCTTTGGTTGTTCTCTGGAGAACAATCCTTGACAAATTCTCTTCTAATTTTTACTCTACCAGGAGTCAATTAAAATACCGTCTATTAAAATAGTCAAAATCTAATAAAATAAAAAAAATTCTCAAGGGAAGAACAGAGTCTTCTAGATTGTTATTCATCACGTTGTTAGTACCTACTTATCTGAAGACATTTTTAAAGGTTATACGTACACCAAGAAGATAGAGATAGCAGACACAGTAGCCACAGATACTTAAGTTTGAAATCCTCAATGTTCCTCTTGGTAGTACTGGTGTTTCCAACCCAAGAAGCAGTACTTCCCAAATATAGTACCATACGTTACTTTCACTTACTTCTTGCAAACTTTCAACAAA
>JAUIMW010001463.1:0-12533 GCA_033557785.1 Enochrus cinctus
AAATGAAATTTAGTTTTAAACAAAGTACCATTATATAATTAAAGTTTGGCTATGCACATAGAAAATAGAAAAAAAATGTATATCTCATATAGTAAACAAAGTAAAATAATTTTAAAAAATTGTCTTTTTAGTACCAGCTGAATGAAATCATACATCTGCCGAGCTACGAATATTCCTAATTCCAGTTTCTGTTTTCACCATTATGTTTCTATTTGAGGTCCAAGCGTTTTTGTTTTCATATTTTTCACGAGCTAATTTTAGAAGTTGTACTCGTTGTTTTGTTAAATCCTTGTGAATTGACATCTTTTTTCCTTAAGGTCGCGACTTCAGAACTTCTGCCTTTTTGTTATATCGAGCAAATTGGTCTTATCTTATCACTTCGTGGACCTGTCCTGTGGCATCTATCTAAATCCGTTGGTACTATTTGGATTTTCAGGTTTTCTGTTGTAGTTGAGATCACCACCTTTTCAATATCTTTCCCTGCAGTTTCCTGTACACCGAAAATTCTAACTGAATTCGATCTGCTGTACTGCTCAAGGTCTTCCGTTTTTTGCTCCAATAGTGCAATCTTGTCTTCAGCAACATTTAATTTTGTTTTAAGGATTTTTACTTCCCTTTCATGCATAGAAACAATCTCTTTTACCTTAGCGTCATAATATTCCTTCAGTTCAATTATCTCTAGTTTATGTACTTCCATGGTCTTGTTTACAGCATATTCGATGTCAGCTGTACGTTGCTGCGTTTCCCTGGCTGTAACTTTCCATTTCATTTTCCAGTCAGACATAATTTTAGTTTTTGCTAAATTACTAATGTCGTAAGTAGTGATGCGATTGATATCTACACACGCATCAGCCATTTCATTTCCATGAATACCACGGTATCACAAATGCTCCTCCAGTGAGGCTCATCTGCTTACTACTAACAGTGTAAGTATAACCTTTTATGAGACAAAGGAATCTCTCCCAATTCGCCAAGTAGCGTCATGACCTGTGTGGATCGCATAGCTCCACTGACCATTCTCAATGCTCGATTTTGTATCCTATCCGCGATAATAATAGTATAACCAACGACTATAATCCAATATCGAGCGAATATAGCACTTGTAAAAAATTAGAGAAATATTGACTCTGCATCCTCAAGAAAAACTACTAAACACCTTTAAGATATTGAACTTTTTTCACTGATTTGTTCATACAACTCGAAACCCTGGTTCAGTAGCCAACCATTTAAACAAAAACCAAGATAGTTAAGCCATCTTTTAACTAAAGGCAAAGTTGGTTGCACGCAGTAACAAGTGGCAAGAAATTTAGCAAAGGGTATGAGATCTGATCATGACCGGGGCTGGTAAAAGAAGATCATTCTAGAACTTAATCAAGTTCAGAATTAGTAAAAGGTTTGCTGAAAATTGACTCTATCATAATGGAATCACCAGTGTGATGATTCCTACTAAATGACTTCACTGTCCACCATATTCTAGATATTGGAGTAGCTCTTGTTAACGAATCACAAAAACCTTCCAATGACTTTCTTACTACCTTCTTAAAAAATAATTTTGATTATAATTATGTCATGTTGGAATGCTTTCAAATGCATTTATTCTTCTGGAGATCATATTCTTACAATCCGTGTTCGAATTCTTCAATCACTTGTTTTAAATAGACGAGTGGTAGCAGGCAACCTACTGTCGTGTATTGGAAGATTTCTCTGATAGGGCAAGGATACAATCATCACGTTTATAGATTTTAAAGAAAATAAAGTATTACTAATTGCATTTATATCTAATCGGAGGACTTTTTGAACATTGTTGGTCCCGGCCATAAACCAAACTACATTTTTACATTTACACAAAAATAAACATCTCTGTCACCCTGGACAGGTACTTAAATCTCTCCACTTCCTCCACAGCCCCTGCTGTGTTTATCCTCATTATCATTCTCTTCTCGTTGTTTATCTCAAAGCCCGTATCTCTACTATCCCTAACAATTTCTTCTAGTGTTCTTTCTGATGGCTGACTATTTTTTGATACTATTATCAAATCATCTGCATATGCTTACACTTGCCCTTGCTTCATTCTCAATGTTCACTTGTTGATTTCTCTAATAACGTGTTCCAGTGCCAGAAAAAATAGTGTTGCTGGTAGTGAGTCTCCCTGTCTCCCTCCTAATTTTTGTTATTTCACCCGTTTCATCCTTCTGTTACCTGACAGTTATCCTTGTTATTCTCATTGTTATTTATTATCAGTCATCTGAGTTTACAGTCGATTTCCATTTTTTCTCTTGCCTTCATGAGTTTATTACTTTTCAGTGAGTCGAAGGCCTGTCTGAAGTCGATGAACAACATTTCTTTATCCACGTCTTCTCTTGTTGGGGGTGCCTCATTCTCTAATCCACATGGCGTTCGTTCGTCCCCTCTCCCTTCTATTACTTCCACCTCATCCAACAAGAAACTTTCTAAGAGTGCTGTATTCTTCTTCACCTTCTGTCATCTTCCCTTACCTTACCTGTTCAATCCATCTTATCTTTATTATTCTTATTGTTTTTTCGCTTCTCTTCTTATCTTTTCATCTATTCTTATCGTCTTTGCTGTTACTTACTTCCCACATCAATTATTTGGTGTTGAAGAATAGCCTTAATCGCATAATAATACACCATTTCCATATAGACCCCTTTCTAATTGATTTTTTAGTAAACAATTATTAAAAATTGTTGGTCATGCGCCGATACAGACCACCTCGCCACCACATTTGTTATTTTAATATTTGCGTCCGTGACCTCCTGTAAAACACGTAATTATAGAAGAAACTAAATTAATCTGCAATATTGAACCTTTTGATTGAATTTTGACATGAGTACAGTCTATTATTCCAATCACTCTCGGAAACTTGCCACGGTGTAAAATTTTCTTTAATTTTGCCGAATCTCGTTAGGTGTTTGCGAGAAATTTACTATCTCTGGAATTCTTTGCTTAGATCTTCAAAGTAATTAGGGCGATTTTGAAAACATTTAGCTGCTCGAGTTCTTATAAAATCCTGTTCTAATAACTCGTTTTCTGAGTCGGTATCTACTACAATTCCGTTATCAGCCATAATAATAATATTCCTTTCGTCAAAAATAATTTATAATCCTATTCAATCACGTTATGAACATATAGATTAAAAACCGTGACATTTAAAAACGGTCAAAATGAACAAATTGAAAACTTACCCCTCGGCCAAATATTTACCCGGCACCCAAACTGATGTATAACTTACCTACCAGATAAATCCTTAACTACCGATCGAAATACACGGTTACCTGGGAGTTATATTTACATGTGATAGGTACTTAGCGATCGTAATACCGGGCATAAGTGAGGGTTCCTTTGTCCTTTCTGGTCTGCTAGTCATCACTAGCTTCTTCAGTTTTACCCATTGGCTGCGTTTTGGTGCTCCTTCGCTAGGTCTTCTCTGGCCTTCATCATCTGGGTTATGTGACTATTGATCAATTCCCAGTCATCCCTGCCTCGTAGCATCATTGTTATGAGATTATCCGGCGCTAGGCCCACAACCATGCGCAACTGTAGTTCTTCCAGCTTTCTTGTATACTTTATGCAGTAGAACATAGCATGCTCTGGGGTGTCTCTTTGGTGACAGACCAGGCACAAGTCGTCCTGGATTTTGCCTATTCTTTTTGTATAGGTTTTGAAATTTCAATGTCCGATAACAAGTTGGAATAGATGGTAGCCCATTTATCCTTGTTTTCTCTCGATCCATGGTCGGATATCTTGGATAAATCTTGTCCATGTATGTTTCTCTTCAGGTAATTCTTTCCATCTTTTGTTCCATTTCTCCAGAGCCTCAGTTTTCATGTTTTTTTTTCATCCCTGCTTATACAATTTTTTAGTCGAGTTTCTCATTTCAGATCTACCGGCATCATCCCAGCAAAAACCGCAACTACGTCTGTTGCCACTGTCCTGTATGCTCTGGCTATGCGTATAGCAATTTTTCTTCTGCATCTTTCCATTGTTATCCTGTATGAGGATGTTTACATCGCATTACTCCATACTGGAGCTCCGTACAGTAGAATTGAGTCTACTACTCATGCTAGAATCCTTCTTTTGCCCTCACTTGGTCCTCCAATGTTCGGTAAGAGCCTACTCAGAGCATTTGTGCATCTTTGTGTTTTCTCCGTCACATATTTAGTGTGTCCGCCAAACAAATCACAAAGCTAAGATATTTCATCTCCCTTGCTTTGAACCCCATACTGTCACGGATGCCTCGATCTTTTCTGGTGCTAGTTCAAGGCCTTTACTCTTTAGCCATGTGTCTATGATCCAGTGCTGCGTTTGCCTTCTTCACGCATCCGTCTCTTTCTTGGCCGCAATCAGCACCGCCAGGTCGTATGCGAAGGCTATGGTTTCCACTCCCGTCAGCAGATGTAAATTTAGCACCCCATCATAGAGTATATTCAATAGCAGTTGTCCTAGTTTAGAGCCCTGTAGAACTCCCGCTGTCATCTGGAACTTTCCTCCCTCAATAGTGACGAATCTTTTTTGTGAGTTCTGCCATGATTTGTTGCCTCTGTGCTGACCCGAAGGTGTTTCTAATGTTTAGAATGACCATTAGTACGTGTGTTCTTGTTTTCTGTGGCTGTTGCCTTTCTTTTGTAGCCATTTTGAGTTTTTCTTTTATTGCTGTCACCGTTCATTTCACCTTAGTAAATCCGTGCTGCTTTTTAGTGAGTCCTTCTTTGTTCTGTATATCTTCGAGAAGCCTTCCAGTGACCAGTCCTTCGTATATCTTTCCCCAGCTGTCTATCACGCAGAGGGGTCTGTATGAGCCCAGAAGGTCTTGAGGCTTCCCAGGTTTCGGCACTAATATTAATCTTGCCGATTTTCATTCTGTAGGAGAAATCCCTAATCTTAGTTATCTCTGGAGGTATTCATGAAATTCATACTTCCTCTCTGAGTTACCATGTTTGATCCCCATTGTGGTGATTTGGCATTAAAGTCCCCTGCAATAATGATTTTGTTGACAAGCGTCCCCTGCAAGACCATAAGGTTCAGTGCGCCTAGATATTGACGCTGTATCCCCAGGAAAAACTACTAGACACCTTTAAGACATTGAACTCTTTTTCATTGATTTGCATTCACACAACTTGAAACCCTGGTTCAGTAGCCAACCCTTTAAACAATAACCAAGATAGTTAAGCCATCTTTTAAACAAAGACAAAGTTGGTTGCACACAGTAAAAGAAGAAGTTGTCGGCGTATTCTATAATCTTAATTTGGTTATCCAGGATTTTGTGTAAATCCCTTGTGTATTTATTGAAAAGTATGTGGCTTAGAACAGCACCTTGGGACAACCCATCCGGTACATATCTTAATAGTTTATTATTACAATCTGACCTTAAAGTTATAGCTCTATTTGCAGAGAGATTAGCTATTATAGTGCTAACTTGCCTCGACTGAATGTTAGTACGCAATCGAAGGCACTCTTCATAACCGCAAAAAAAACGAATCAAGTATGAGTTACTTGTATTGCAATTTCATTGAACCCAAGAACCACTCCAATCCCAACTCGATTAACCTCTCAAAAGTTTATATCTAATCGGAGGACTTTTTGATCGTTGTTGGTCCCGGCCATAATAATCAAACTATCGGTATTAGAAAACTCTGTAGTAAAACCAGGTAGGGGTTCCACTACTTTGGCAAACGTAGCATTAGGCTTGAAGAAATTTAGGAACTCGTAGGAATAAGAACATCTCAACTTCATCAAAGACATTGCCCCACCTTGACCATGGCTATCGACCTCGATTAATATTTACGGTTTCTAGTCTGCAAGTTCCTGTTTAGTACCTTTTTTTACATTTTTACAATTACACAAAAATAAACATCTCTGTCACCCTGGACAGGTACTTAAATCTCTCCACTTCCTCAAAAGTGTGTTCGCCTATCCTGCCTCCATTCTCAATGCGAGCTTCTGCTATATTTATCCTCATTATTTTTCTCTTCTCGTTGTTGATCCCAAAGCCCATATCTCTGCTCTCCCTTACTATTTCTTCCAGTGTTCTTTCTGATGACTGTCTATTTTTTTATACTATTATCAAATCATCTGCATATGCTATCAGTTGCTCTTGCCTCATTCTCAATGTTCACTAGTTGATTTCTCTAACAACGTGTTCCAGTGCCAGACAAAATAGTGTTGCTGATTTTTTCTAATTCCTTCATTAGTTTGTTGCTTTTCAGTGAGTCGAACGCCTGTCTGAAGTCGATGAACAACATTTCTTTATCCACGTTTTCTCTCGTTGGGCGTTCCAGATTCTCTAATCCACATAGCATTCGTTCGTCTCCTCTCGCTTCTATTACTTCCACCTCATCCCTAGGCAACTTTATAGAGTGCTGTATTCTTCTTCACCTTCTGCCATTTTCCCTTACCTTACCTGTTCAATATATCTTATCGTTATTATTCTCATAGTTTTTTTCGCTTCTCTTCTTATCTTTTCATCTGTTTTTATCCTCTTTCGTGCAATGGGTTTCCATCTATATTTGATAGTTATAGGAACCACAATGGATAACATTACAAGTGCAGCTGCAACTACAGAGGTAGTGGTACTTCCAGAGGCAACTCCTACAAATATTGCTATGCCCATAGGAACTTGCAGTGGTAACGCTACCCCTGCTAGTACGCTTACATCAAATATTGTGAGTTTATATTGAATAGTATGGTTTAACACTTTCTTAATTTCTGAAATTTATTATTTAGGAAAATGAAGAAGATAAAGGTTCAGCAAACAATTTATTGGTCAGAATCTAATCTACCTCTTCAAAATATTCAAGTAAGTCGTTCTTCATAATTGATTTTATTTTTAATTTGTTTTTTTATAAAAATTGGTAATATTGTTTATTGTTTAGGTGATAGGGGTCAAAAGCGTGCGATGTTAGCGCTATCTGCATCAGGCAAGAGGATGCAGGGGTGGGCAGATGCTCGAAAAAATGTTGTGGAAACACAAAGAGAAATTCTTCTTAAAGAATATGAAGAAAGAAAGAAAATAGAAGAGATGATTATGGAAAAAGAGTTAGAATACAAAAATGTTCTTATTAAAACAACTATAGAGGATCACGAAAAAAATTTTGAAGGATTAAAAGATTCAAAAATTCAGAACTGTCTAAAATAAATTTTATTCCCCGAAACCTGCCACGCTGTAAAATTTTCTTTAATTTTCCTGAATCTCGTTAGGTGTTTACGGGAATTTTACTATCTCTGGAACAAAATTTGCAACTGCTCTCGATACCTTAGACACAATTCGTGATGCTCTGGATTTATGTATTCCACAAAAGTCTCCTACTGTTAGTGGCATGTTGCCACAAGCAAAAAAAAACGTAGAGTCAATAATAAATGGTTTATTGGAGATAAACAATTATTTCTAAAAATACATGTTGTTTTTGATGACTTTGAACATTGTAATAAGAAGTTTACCTTTGGGTATTGAAAGCTATTGCCGATTCTACTACATCCAGTAATGCCATTACTGTAGACTTTGTTGGCCTAAATCTTACAAAAAATTCTTTATCGTTAAGATCTTCAAACTGATGTATAGCTTAACTACCCGATAAACCCTTAACTGTCGATCGAAATACACATAACATCAGTTACCTGGGAGTTATATTTACATGTGATAGGTACCTAGCGATCGTAATACCGGGTATAAGTCATATAAATCATATATACGGCTACGGAAGTATAATCTTCTATGAGACAATGGAATATCTCTCAGTTCTCCAAGTAGCGTCATGATCTGTGTGGATTGCATAGCTCCAATGACCAATAGCAATGCTCGATTTTGTATCCTATCCTCGATAATTATAGTACAACCAACAACCTTAATCCAGTATCGAGCGAATATAACACAAAATTTAGAGAAATATTGACGCTTCATCCCCAGGAAAAATCACTAAACACATTTAAGACATTGAACTCTTTTTCACGTTGCATTCACACAATTCCAAACCCTGATTCAGTAGTGTAAATCTTTTGTGTATACATTGAAAAATATGGGGCTTAGAACAGCACCCTGGGGCAACCCATCCAGCTTATTATTACAATCTGACCTTAAAGTTGTAGCTCTATTTATATAGGGATTAGCTATTATAGTGGAAGCTTTATATGGTATGCCAAAATAAGCTAACTTGCCTCGAAGCAATTGAAGGCACTCTTCATAACCGCAATAAAACAGCCCAAGTATGAGTAACTTGTATTGCAGTTCTGAATAGCTGTCACCAAATGAGATGTACTTTTTCCTCTATTGAACCCGTACTGCATGTTTGGCATTTTATTTTTCCCCAGGAACCCCTCCAATCTCAACTTGATTAACCTCTCAAAAGTTTTAAATAAACAGGATAATAAATCATCAATCCTCTCACCCTTTATCCAAGTATCATTACATATTTCTTGATCGTTCGAATGTATAAAATAAAACCAAAATAAACGATCTTTAAGAGTTTACATTGTAATGGATTAGTTTAATTACATTTTTTTTTTGAATTTTGTAGGTAGGTTTCAGATTGTAAATAATTAGTTTTTGTTTTGTCTATTATTAACATTCTTTATTTTGATTTCACTTAAGTATTGATAGTTTATTTATGTGCAGCGGTTTTGCTTTATAATGTATAAAATTAGATTTAATTTTGTTGCGATTGTCATGCTTTCCGAAACAGAGTTTATTTCTTTATTAAGTTAGGTGACAATATATGTAGGGATTTTTTTTCTTTGCCTTTGCTACTATAACGTATTCAATAGTTACAATCTGGAATTTGTTTTATATACAAATGAAATATAGATCAGTATGATATAAACTTATGTGAAGGGCACTGCACAGGACGGCAGCTAATTCAGATTTCTGATATTTATATATATTTAAAAAGTGATTGCTCCTGAAAATTTTCATTTTGGCTCTCATATGAGCTTCCTTCTTTCGCCACGATCACCTCATTATATCACACACAATCACCGTTTTAACTATATACAAGGTGATTACAAAATTATAAAAAAAATATAAAAAAAGCTTCCAGTAACAATGGTTTTGGTATCACTGAAATTGGTGCGGACGTATAAATACATATGATATGTTAAACTTGACCTTACAGAGTATTTAAAAAAAAGAAAACATTTTTTGTCTTCAACACGTGCGGTTTATTTACGACTTTATTCAAGAATTACTGTAGACGAGAGAGCGGGGATGAAAAACGCGTGTGCTACTAGACCACAAAAAAAAACTTTTAATCTAGCAGCTAAAGTTTGCCCATCTGTTTGTTATTTTTGCAGAAATTTTCTATAATAATGCGACAAACGCCATTCGTCTTCTAATTTTGACTGTAATTAGCAGCTTCATTTTCGACTATAATTTTTGAATCACCTTGTATAATTTTTATGCTAATGAAACGCAATACATTCAGGTGGGAAAGGGGACTGGGCTATATTGCTTACACATGCACGATCGATTTGATTTTGGGGGCGTGAACCGACCGTTGGGTGCTGCTGTGGTGTCTGATGTTTCGCTCGGGGATGTATTTAGGTCCAACGGTAAGGGCATAACAATCTTTCATAAGAATATACGTAGTGTTTCCAAAAATCTTGATAATATACTCAACATACTTCAGAATTTACCTCGATCAAACATTGACATAATTATACTCTCGGAATCATGGAAAATTGATAATCAAAGCAAATACCACCTTGACTGCTTTTACTACTAAATTATCATTACAGCAGAACACAGGTGCTCTACTAAAATGCTCAATATTCTGCTCTTAGGTGTTTTGGGTGCAACCCTATTTCGCAATTCAGATATCAGTTTTGGTGAATCGATTTGAATGTGGTAGTGTGCCAGATTTTAATTTGTAGTAATCGGGTTCAAATGTGTTAATAGACAGATTGCACTTTTATATACTGCATGTTTATGAATTTATGAAAGATAATGTTTTCGTTATAAGTGGCAAGTAATTTTGCATAGGGTATGAGATCTGATCATGACCGGGGCTGGTAAAAGAAGATTGTTCTAGAACTTGGTTAGAGAGGCCTGCTGAAAATTGACTCTGAGTCTGTGTTGTCGTGTATATCGTCAACATCCAGGTGAATGGCAGCGTTAAGTTTAGCTATAGTGTCTATAAATTAATCCATTTCTTCATCTTTCATCTGTCATACTAGAATCACCAGTATGATGATTCCTACTTAATGATTTCACTGTCCGCCATATTTTAGATATTGGAGTAGCTCTTGTTAACGAGTCACAAAAACCCTCCTATGACTTTCTTACTGCTTTCTTAAAAACAATTTTGATTATAATTATGTAATGTTGGATTGCAAATCACGAGGTGCAAGCCCACGTATCACACGTAACGCACGCTTCTGAAGTTTCAATACTTCATCCAGATACACTTGATTTCCCCAGAACACTAAAACATTAGTCATAATAGAATGGAAATACCCGTATTAAGCCGCCATAAGAGATGCAGCACCCACATAAGAGTTTAAGTGACCTTAATGCAAAGAGAGGTTGTTTTCCCAACTCAACTCACCATCAAAGAACAGCCCCAAAAGAGAACATGATGAATTTGGAGACAGCTTTAAGGAGTCACGCTGCACTGTGAATTTCGGAGATATTTTCTAGAAGGAAAAACTGTAATGTCTGCTTTTCCAACATTCATTTGTAGATTATTCACAGTAAACCAGTCAACTAAAATAACCATAGTAGTTTCAACTTTTCTCTTTAACGCATCCTCGTTTTCTGCAGACATAATGACATTTGTGTCATCAACAAGAAATACAAAGGGACCCAAAATGGATCCTTGTGGAACTTAACGTAACGCATTTTTTTCTAATGCCTCTATAAGTTTGTTACTTTTCAGTGAGTCGATGAACAACATTTCTATATTCACCTCTTCTTTTGTTGGGGGTTCCTCATTCTGTAATCCATATCGCATACGTTTGTCCCCTCTTCCTTCTGTTACTTCCACCTCACCTCTAAGCAACTCTCTAGAGTACTGTATTCTTCTTCACCTTCTGCCATCTTGCCTTTCTTTACCTTTAGAAGTTGCGAGTTTCCTATCCAATCACATCTTATCTTTATTGTTTTTATTGTTTTTTTCGCTTCTCTTCTTATCCTTTCATCTGTGTTTTTATCCTCGTTGGTGTTACTTACCATCCACCTCAATCTTGCCTCTGACTTCTTTTCGGTTATTATTTTCCATACAGTTTCTGCTAGTCTTTACTTTGCTTTCCCTCTATTATCATGACCTCCCTTGCAATCTTGTAAATGCACCTGTAAATATCTCTTCGCCAACTCTCTTTTCATATTTTTGTCTAATTTCGTTTCTCTCCAATACAGGATTTGGACGTTATATTTAACACATTTGTTAGGGATTGATTATGGGGTAGAACCTCTCCATTGAAATGTCGTCATTGAAGAGAGAGTAACGTCGTTCCGAACATGAATAGCGATAGTGAAGATGATAGTGATGATTAACTTTTATTAGACGTTTTAGTTTATTTTATAAAGTTTAATCTATTAGTCTATTGAAAGAGATATTTTCTTATTTACAAAAACAGATGTGCATTCCTCATCGAACCAATTGAGTGAAGTGGAGTTCCATTGTGAGCTTGCCTTTGCAGAGGTTGTCTTTGATGGTGTACTTGGAGCCTATTGGTCTCCAAACATATTTCTTCAAAAATGGAAACAATACAAGGTTATCTCATGCAAGTAGAACCTTTATTGAATTATTATAATGAAACATATGTGAAGCCAATCCATCTATCTAATAGCATCTAACAAGTTCTACGAATCCATGTGAGGATTCTAGAAGAGAAAAAGATAGCAAAATATCAACGTCGATTCAGTGAGAATAGTATTAATGAGATCAAGATACGACTCTTGTAGTGTTGGTGGGGAGAAATGTATGCCTCGATATCTTTTGATGAAGACTTTGGTGCCTTCTATCATGAGTTCCTGTATTGGTTTGAAGTATGCTTCCCCAAAAACCGAATTAATGAACAGAAAACCAGGGTAACCGCTTCTTCGTTCAGCCCACACCAATAAATACAAATTTCGAGAGTAGAAGATAACGAAATCAATCTTCATGGCCCCGGTGATTCCGATCGAGCTCTCGAGAATTGTTCGACGTGGTCTTCGGAAACTGACGATTACTTATGTACTGTTATAAACTAGTAGAGGTTCTCTTACTAAGACATCCACATTGAATATCTACAAATCCGTACAAGATGCCTGCCTCCCATTCAATATGTGAACACTTTCTTTATGTTATTGAGATTTTTATATTTGTTTAATAATTGGTACTAATTATTTTTTATTATAATGTTTATCATAAAACATTTTACATTTATTTACAAATAACAAAGATCTCAAAGCTGAAGGAAAGCTAGGAAAATATTTAAATTGTTTTGATACTTTTTGTTTTTATTAAATTTTTTTATAAAAATAACTTTTGTTCGTGCAAGGTAAAATTCCAGGAAATACAGATTAATAACGACCAAACTAAATA
>JAUIMW010001464.1:0-12532 GCA_033557785.1 Enochrus cinctus
AGTATCAATTGTACTGGTGCATTATCTAGAAATTGACACAGTGGTGAATTATCGCATGAAGCAAGCGCTTGGGGCATCCATATTTTGGAGGACTGCAAACTTTCTTCTTTTTTAATAAAAATAATATTTTTATGTAAATCGTAATTATTAAGAAATAAATTTAAAATCAAATTAAAATTACTATAAAACATAACGCAGAAATTAGTCGTAGGAAGCTGCTATTACAATTTCGTGTGTGACCCAGACATTACCCTTACACTTGGTGATGTTTAACCATATTGAGGTGGTATACAAAATTCCAAAAGGGGAATTTCACTCCGCAGGATGCTGAGGAGATAGGAAGGCCACGTACATAAGTTGTAGTAGTAGGCTTTGGCTCTTTGACGATGAGAACACACTTATAGTCTCATCTGTAAAGAAATTCATAGCTGTAAATTAAGTGGACTTCAGGTATAAATTTTATAAAAATGGGAGAACTGTTGAGTGTAGAGGAAATTAGTTTGAAAAAATTGAATAAACAACTTTCCAAGTGCCCTTTGTATATATATTTTTAATTAATAATGTATACGAACGTCTTAAATTTGTAAGTGCAACCGAACCCTCCAGCTTATTATGAATGACTTAAATGACATGCAATATGGATGAGTTCAAGTGTTATGACTTTAGATGATAAGTACAGTGAGAATTAAAGAAAATACAATTTTACAATCTTAGATATTAAAATTACTATTAGTGGAAATTTTAAGACTGTTCCTACTGACCAGCTAATTATTTTTAAATTGCGTTCGATGGTGGGAAGCGACTTACAGGAAATGACACCGCATCTGAGGATGATGTGAGTGGCATGTGGTATGAAAGTAGACACTGGAATAAAAACAAAATCAACAAAGAAAGATTGGTTGCGGCGCTAGAAGAGTATGGCGGAGCCTCGGTCAGCACAGTAGAAGAACTAAACCTACTGACCACTAGAATGTGCAACGCATACATACCTTTAATAAGAACAAGAGGTCAAAAAGTCTCAGAACAGAGGTGAAAAAAACAAAGTAAAGAGAGCTGTGCAATGAAGTGGAGAGTCCAGACCCATTAAGGACTGGGAATGGCAAAACACAGGAGGAAACTAAGGACTTCATGAAGTAGGAAAACAATGACCTTCCTAATAAAGTGTGGAACCCTGTGGCATGTCTCTCGAGATGTGAAGTATCTCGTTCGGACAAAACCCGATATGGTGGTTGGAGTAATGATTAGAATCCTGCGAGAGGGAGTCTTCCCATTAGAGTGGAAAAACGCGAGGCTGGTTCTTGTTCCAAAGCCGAGCTTACAGGTAGAAAGAACCAGAGGAAAACCTAGAAGACCTGTCGTGTCGCCAGCATGACCTCGTCAGGTTATTGAACTAGTAAAAACAGAGAAGTTAGAAAGTTCGCAAGAGACATGAAGAATGCATTGAAGTCTGCATCCTGGTGCAAGATCATGAAAGAACTCCTCTCTAAGAGAGTGGACAAAGACAAAGACAACTGGAAAAAGTGTTTTTTTTTTTAAATGAGATAGTCAATTGGAATGACACTTAGCTAGAAAATCCCATATAACCCCCCAGTATCGATTTCTTCCCGATGGGTACCCAAAAACTGGATCTCACCACTGGGATTGCATCACTAAAATTTTTTTTAAATTCGACAAAGTGGGAATAGAATTAGATGAAACAGAGAACACTGACAAGCTGTTTTACATTTTACAATTTTTTTTATTCAGATTGTCATTAAAAACATATTAGCAAGTCTAAAGATGTGTTCCTATCAGCAAGTTACATGTTCTTCAATAAAACACAAGTATAAAATTCTAATACTTTATTTTCTTTAAATATCTTCATTTAGTTTACATTGGCTTCTTTATACAAATTGTATGAAAATTCAGTTTGATGTATATGTTGATGTACCCAATGAGGATAACCAGCATCTGTGTATAAAACTCGTTGGTGCTCCTGTTCACTTCTCATTTATTATAATAATTATATAAGAAAAAAAATCCATGGACAACTCCTAATCTACATTGTTGTTTTTTTCAGTTACAGTACCTAGCATCTAAAGTCCTATCTAAAGACGGTTGCATTTACATAATTTAAGGGTACACTCGCATCATCGAAAATTGTGTTCACACTTCCAAAAGGCAGGTTTACTTGACTTAAAAATAGTTCACACAATATCTACAAGTGTATTCCCGTGATCTACTTTTATTTCCTATGATCCAAGTAGTAATTTTCTATTTTGCAGGAGGAATATTTTAAAAATGAAGCCCCTTAAAGTACCAACAATAACAGTATCAGAAGCTCCATACAAATCCAAACCGAATGAATTATCAGCAAAGGAACCAAATCAAAGTGCCAACAAATATTTTGATGCTCCAGAGACCAGCGTATATCAACAAATAATTGTGCATGCTGAAAGAGCACTTTACGGTGCTACAATTTTGGAAACTAAGAGACTGCAAGAAATAATCACTCTAGCAAAAGAAGGAGCAGCCTCAGAATCGTCTTTTGAAAAACTGCATGTATCAAAAAATAATTTTCCGAGAAATGTTTCTGAAAATGATACAAGATTCTTTCCTTCAACACCTACATATTCAGGCTCACCAAAATTATCTACTATTCTGAAATACGAAGGAGAATATCCACCAATGTTAAGTCCGCTTCCAGAAACTCCAGCTCATTTTAAAGTCATCATGGATGGAATCAGCAGCCCATTGTTAAAAACCCCTTTAGCAAAAATGTTTCCTTCATTCTTTCCAAAATCTCCTGTAACTCAGGTATATCCACATGGAATACTAACTGTACCTCGAAATCTCCGTTATGCTTATATTACCAGAGATTTTGATCATGGGTTAAATTCTCCTCCTGCTTTAATCAGTCCATTACCTATGACCCCTCTCAAGAGAACCCTTTCGCCACTTTTTACCAAACAACTTTGGTAAAATGACAATACAAAATGTCGTTAAAATATATTTGTTAATTGGTCTCATGGTATTACCTCATAACATTTTTTTATTGAGATTTTAAGATTTGCATTAAAAATTCCAATATGTACATGTTAAAATCTCTTTTGAAAAAAAAATGTTACAAGAGACAAGTCAAAGATATATAAAATAATTATTGATCCCTTAACTATCACTAATATGTATACATGGTTTTTTGGAAACATTTTATTGTAAAATGGAATGGGATAAAGGTAAAATTAAAGAAAAAAACACAATAATATAAACATTTTCTTATTCAAACCTATATTCTTACATAATATACATAGTACAAAAAAAATTATATTTTCCTCGTATTAAGGAAAAAGGAAACATATTAAGGTACTTCTGTACAAAAAACTATGCTACTGTACAATGATCACTGTAAAAAGCAAATAAATTATGTTCTTACATCATTGAAACAATATACATATATGACAAAATCTAACGGAAATATAAATTTAAAATTAATATACATTATCGTCCAAACCCAAAAGGATTGTACCTAATAGTGAAAAAGACAAGAATTCTTATTATCGTTGTAAAAACAAAGTCGAGATCATTAGATCACTGTTAGTAAATCAGATTAGAGGGAAAAATTTAATGATAGATTTTTTTATCCCCTCGAATCTGCTTTAACTCCCAGTTATCACCTAAAATAATCTTAATTGGCACTTTGAATGAAATAGCACTTTAGAAATGTTTTTATTTTTTTGAAGTTGCTGAAACTATTTAGATCACTAATATGTTTTAACTAGTTGAACATTACAAACCCACAAAGAATACTGAATAGCGAGTTTCAAAAGTTTGGTAGTTAAAAATACCATTTTTTTTAACAGGCACAGTATACAAGTGACAAAAATAACCACTGGTACTTTGAGAAACAACATTGATATATAAGTTATCTCAGGCTTAGCCTCAGACACCAAGTAGTCAACAAATGAGTAGAATAGGCTAATTATAACTGGTGACCTGTAAGCCACTAGTCACTACTAACAGGAAGATAAACCGTGCATATTCAGCATTTCATCCAACTAAATGTCAATGTACAGGTATGTACACAGAACAGCTCACGTGCATAGGGCATCATTTATACACAAATAATGTGCCTTAAATATTACACAATTTGTTATCACACAAGAAGTAATTTACAAAATAGCTCGCTGGCTTAAGTAAGCGTCTACTATCACATTTTAAGCAGGCTCCGTAGAGTCTAAAGTCGAATTTGAAACAGTGTCATTGGCACCTACACTATTTCCGTTACGCTCACTGGTCTCTTTTTCACTTTTTATTGTATGTTTGGCTATTATTGAACTTAACGTCGACAATGAGTCTTTAACTGCATGATAAATAATGTTCTTTATTTGCAATTTGTCTTCGTGATTTGAATGAGTATCTGATAAGTCACGGAACTCTTGCGTAAGATGGAAACAGTGCGACACATTCTCAGGAGAGACAAAGTCTTCAGCAATCTTAATGCAATTATGAAGGTTTCTAACTTGGTGAGGGGCACCAGCAGGAATGAATACGGCATCACCTAAACATTGAACAATGGCATATCCTTCAACACCATATTCTTTATACAGTCTTTCTCTAAGAGGTCCGTCCAAATAACAACTTTGGTCGTGAATCGGGTCGTGGTTGGGTTCTAGATATCCACCTTTTTCCACAACAACTTTATTTAACAAGTCTCTAATTTTATCTGCATCACGTGCATTATAAATGTGCCACAGAGCACCTGGTAATTCCCCTTTATCACGAACTCTTCTTCGAGTCAAGATATCACAACCAGCTTCGTCAATTGCTCTGAAAGCTTCCTTAATGTGCTCATCACTATCACTATCTTTCGGAATTCCAACGTAAACCATTACATTGACTGCATCAGATATATCCAAATGCAAATTAGTGGTTCCTTTTGAAGGATGTAATGCTGACCCATATGCATTGTACATTTTTGGCCCCAAGTCCGGGCGTACAAAACAATCAGGTAAACGACTTGCTAAGTTCAATTTACCATTTCTATTGGTGTATTCAGAAAGTGGCAGCACTCTCATCAGGTCAGCGAAGCGAGTGGGTAACATTTCTGCGAAATCTTCACCTGGCGGCCAGTCTTTTAATTTCAGAAGCATAGGATTTCCTTTATCATCCTTTAACCTCTTTGAGAAATGCTCAAAACCATCCCAGAACTTCCTCATTGGCTGATTGACAACTAAATTTCCACTGATACAATTGACAAGATCATTTTTATCTTCACCAAAATCTCTTGAAAATGCTTCTGGATTCCAGAGATCTTTGCTTAAATACTTGGAAACATCGGACACTAGAACTGGCTGGCCTCGTTTCCATTGATCCTGTCACAATAAGAAAATATTATATAAAATTTGTTTTAATTAAGTTTGATTTTTATAAAAATCATTTTAAAACTTGAATATTAGAATATAATAATAATTACCTGAAATATCCTGTAGTTTCCGGAATGGACAGGATCGCTAAGTCGAAGAAGTTTTCCATCACACAACCAACTGTGCGGTGTATCAGGATAAAGTTGTTTACTTTCTGTTAAAGTCATTATTCTAATTGGTAGTTGCCCCCTGCTCTTCTGTTGCCAATTATCTCGTCTGACAAAGTGTTTCAGTTCCATTTTTGATTCAACAATACCATCATTGCCTTTTTGAACATTATCTTCTATTACACTAGAGATTACTTCATCTAAATTATCCATTCTATTAAAATTAGATTTTTTACTTGACTTAGGAACATTTGGTACAGGGGAACTTGCTCTACTTCCATTTGGTTTATGAGATGGTCTGATTAGTAGCTCCCTCAAAGTCGAGAAACTACCTTCATCAGAATCACTGCTATCATCATTTTTTTTGTCTTCATTAGACAAGGCGACATCAGCTAACCAAGTTAACGGTGATGTTTTCTCATCTTTCACAGTAGCATTTCCATTGAGAACTGGTTTCGAATCGGGCTCATCCTTAATTTCCTTCTTAATACCATTCATTTCGCTGGATAAAATGCTCTTTATAATTTCTTTTCGGGCACCGTTGCTCTTCTGAGCCACTTCTTTACTCAGGGGACAACCACAGTATTGCTCTATGTTCCACAACTCGCGCATTTCATGAACTAATTTTCCTAATTTTATCAGAGAGTCGCCAGCGATAATCTGGGTAAGCATAAGTTTTTCTTGTTCGTGTGCTTGACGATTTGTACACAGCAACCAGGAGCAGTCATCTCGGTCTTTACCTGGTTCTCCCCAAACTTTTACAGTTCCATTTTTACGTCCCTGCAAAATAATTTTATTTAGAATATAAAAAATACTTCAATATACATAATTATTTATTAAATAGAACAAAATAATTATTAATTTTTTATATGTAACATTAATAAAGATAAAAATGCTTACTTTATAGCAGTCTATGCAGACCACAAATCCACACTTGCCACATGCCCAATGGAAATTAAATAGAGTTGTCTCACAAACATCACACATTTCTCTAACTCCTTGGACTACACGCTTCCAAGCAACTACTTTCTCTGAAAAAGAAAAAAAAATTAATTTTATATTCAATTTTAACAAAAACTATAAAAAATACCTTCTGACATATGTTCACTATGAGCTTCTTTCTCTTGCACTAATAAATCACAGAAATGATCTCCAACCTGCTTCAATATAAACCTAGATGTTTCCAAATCTAAATCAGATGGTGGCGTCTCTGAAGATGGTAGCCATAACTTCACATCATCCTAAACAATAAAAAATACGCCATTGGAAAGACATTCAAGTAATTCAAAATAAAATCAATTTACCTCTAAAGCATCTTTGTGAGGATCCGAGAATCCAGCTATTGCAAGTTGCCCATTTTTGGTATATCTCAATCTTCTAAATGCATAAAACCTACAGAATATGTTAGGCATGTTCTTCGATCTCTGATTCGGTGTCCACCGACATTCTCTGCACTTTGCTAGTTTCGGTGCCACTTCGAAACATGGTCCATCTTGAAGAAAACTCTCACCAGTTTTCTTCAATTGCCCCACCGGAGGCTTGCGAAAGGGGTCGCGCTGGGGCAAAGAATCATCCCTTGATTTCTTGGGGCGCGGCTCCTCGCCTTTATCGTTTTTTGAAGTCTTTGGTCTTCTTCCTCTTTTACGTGGCTCCTTTTCTTTTCCTCCTGCCGTTGCGGGCTTTTTTCCGCTGGCAGGAGTTGTACTTGCACCTGAATCAGAATCTTTTTCGCTACCACTTTCTTTGTCACTGTCACTACCACTTTCACTTGCGGCCACTGACTGACCACTTACTTTACGCTTTTTCTGATCATCTGGTTTTTTTGCTGTTCCTCCTTTTTTTCTTTTTACTTTCGGAGGTTTTCGCTTTGGGGGTGATTTTCTTCCCCTTTCTTGATCTGAACTTGAAGAATCATCAGCTTTTGCAGAATCAACAGGATGACCATTTAAAGATCCAGTGTCTTTATGGGCTGGTTTTCTGTTATTCGTTTTTGCTGGAAAGTGTTTAGTCTTGTTTATACTGTTAACTGCCATAGATCCTATGTTATGAAGGGAATTAACGGAAGGTTCTTTGACAGGATTTGGAGTGGCGGCGATGTTCATTGGCAATGTCACACAACTACCACTGCCAATTACACCAGTCGTATCTTCCAAATCTTCTCCTGTATGCCTTTGAAGCCAAGCCTTTTTCAAATGTCTAA
Source organism: Enochrus cinctus (assembly GCA_033557785.1). NCBI lineage: Eukaryota > Metazoa > Arthropoda > Insecta > Coleoptera > Hydrophilidae > Enochrus > Enochrus cinctus. Next base: position 7,710 of record JAUIMW010001464.1, read on the forward strand.
CTGGATAATTAGCTGCTGATTTCATAGGACCTGGACTATTGGATTTTTCTGAATCCACATTGCTGGGAGTAATTGACTTCACAGGGGTACTTGGAGAATCGGAAGTAATTTGAACAGTTGATGTATTATTATTTGTAGTTACAGGTACAGTACTGGTAGTTGTCAAGTTCACAGAAGTAACTGTTGTAGAACTCGTTGTTGCTGTACTACTTGTAGATATGGTAGATGTCGGACTCGGAATACTTTCCGGAGTAGCTACTTTTTCAGTTGAAATATTAACAGGAGTTACGCTTACATCAGGCAGTGCTTCAGCTAAAACTTGACCTTGAGATGTGATTATTGAATTTGTAGGATTTCTATAAGCTGCAGTATTTACTACAGTGGTAATTGTTGTTGCTGCACTCGCTATTAACGGACTAGGTTCGCTAACTCGAGCCAATTGAGGTTGAGGATTTCCTCCGTAAATAGCAATATTTTGGGGAGATGGACTACCACTTGGTGAATCTAATCTTCTCTTTTTAACGTCCAAACATACTGGACCAGAACCTGCAGAGCTTACAGGTGTTCCTTTCCGTTTAGGTGATGAAGCAGAGTCGTATTTATTTGAAGAGACTCCTAAATCAAGTGGTTGAGTTTGAACTGACTGTGAACCAGGAATACTTTGTGAAGGATGTGTTACACCAGGTAGACTATATTGCGGGTGTGTCCTTGAAACAGGGGATGGAGCAGATGCAGCAGTAGGCGGAGAGGTACCATGTTGAACTGATGGTTTTACAGATAAACCTCCAGGTACAGAACTCCCAGGATACATTCCGTACATTGTTGATCTTGATTCCATTCCTGTTGTAGGACGACTGCTGTGTGCAGGTGGAGGTAAAACATGCATCGGTGTGTTTTGTGGATGGGGAGGTGGGTAATGAGATACTTGTTGATACGGTGAAGGTGAAACAGACGAAGATAATGGAGGTTTTGATGTTAAAGGTATTGGGTTAGCGGGAGACGGTGATTCATGTCCTCTTGTAACTGGAACCGCAGGTTTTCCATAAAATGTGTGTGGAGCAGGACTGCTAACTTTTGGTTTCGAGTTAGAAAGTGTACTTGAAGCACCTGTATAGTGTGGTACAGTCGTTGTATTTGTTGGTAGATAAGCGAAGCTTGAAGAAATTGATCCTTTAGATGTGGGGTAAATCATCGCTTGAGTGTCTGATCCACTTCTGTATCTTATTTCGGCATCTCGGTGAGCCGAATGGGGGTGAGGCGAATGTCGTTGATGATGAGGGCTTGGCAGTTGACTTGAAGATCTATGATGAGGTGATTTTCCAAGATTTTGTGGTTCCAAATGATGAGGACTTGGAGCGTGTGGCATATGTAAAGGTGACTGGGTTGGACTTCGATATTCAAACATCTTCGAATGACTTTGCCCCGTATTGGGCAAATAATGTGGAATCATATCTGGTCTTAACTTAGGACTTTGCGAGTGTGCTCCGGAAACCCTTGGTTCTAAATGATGAGGATTTTTCCCATCATGTTTCACAATCACAGAATTTGTTTTAAGTTCATTCAATAACTGAGGGGGGTTGCCCGAAGATAAAATGTCTCTGTCCCGATGCACAGAACTACCACTTTTAGTCACTTCTAAACTACTAGATTGTGAAGTTTTGTGATGATGATCAGACTTATTCTTTGGTTCATGGTACGGGTACGAAGGTTGATAAGCTGTAAAACCATACACGTTAACTTCCGCTTTGGGTAAACTGTGATGGCTCGAAGATTTTTCTTGCGATTTGGTTGTAGGAATTCTGCTGTGAGCCGGAGGAGGATAATCAGTTTTGGTTGGAACACTTGGTGGCCGCTGTCCTGAAGGAGAATAATATGTCCGGTCCCTAGATTCTTGCCTAGCTGATAAATGCCTCTGTTGTTCCCTCTGATGCAGTTCTTGTTCAGCCCTCTTCCTCTCCTCTTCTGCACTACCACCAGTATTTACACTACTTCGAGGAGGTGGAGGGAGATTTATTAACCAACTTTGTTCCCGCTGAAAATAAATAAATAAAATTAGAACATTTGTATGAGGAGACACTTTTAAAATTTATTTATGTGATGTATGTACCTTGTGGACAAGTTTTAGGGATTCTTCGAAATGTTTTCGCACAGCCTGTTCTTGTCTTTCCTTTTCATGCTTATCTCGCTCTCGTTCCCTATCTATTTTTTCTCTTTCTTGCCTTTCCCTTTCTAGCCTTTCTCTTTCTTTTTCACGCTCTTTTTGCTTTTCAATTTCTCTCACCTCTTGGGTTTGCCTTTCCCTGCAAAGAAATTTAATGTTTAGTAATTGTTTACATAAAAAATTAAAATTTTATGATTTTAAATTAAGCATACTTGAAATTCATTTTAATAATTGTAGTAACAATTTGATAAATAACATACCTCATTAGCCTCTCATGCCTATCACGGTCTTGCGCATAAGCTCGTTCCCTGTCTAGTAGCTCCTCGGCTCCTGGATGAGAAGCTTGAGGTATCAGCTGAGGAGGGATACGATACTGCTGTTTCCACAACATTTCGGGGATATGGGGACTGTACAAGGGGTTTGGGGGAGGTAAATGGTGGTGTTGTAGAGGATGCGGGTGGGGACTCATGAGGGTAGGTGGTGGGGCCACGGGCGGATACAAAGATGGATGGCTGGCGGCTGAAGTGGGAGGCGGGCCCGAGGCGGCCGGTGTAGAAGGGTGCGACATGAGCAGCGACTGGTGCTGGACACTGTGTATGTGGCGAACGTGCGGCTCGGACTCCAACAGCAAGCTGGGGTCACGCCACACGCGCACCGGTTCAGTTGGGTTACTTGATGACGTACTAAACGTCTGGTTGGCTGGAACGAATAATGGTGACCTGTTTGTCGATTGACTTTGCGACGTGTGTGGTGGCGGTTCGTCTGATGAACTCAGGGCGCTGGACCGCGAACCTGACCGCTCATCGCCGCTACCGGACCTTAGGGAACTTACTCCTGAGTCCGAACGGTCGTCTGGAAAACGGAGCAGGGAAGAATTTGCAGATTCAGCAAGTTCCATCCTGCTGAACGGGGAAGATGAGGACAGAGGTCCGTCATCGTCACCTCGACTTGTGCACTCACTTTCTTCGGACTTAGTGTCTGTCCGTTGGGCCACAATAACACAGTCGTCTTCTTCACTCACTACGTCACCTTCTGGAGCAACTACTGGTTCAGGCACTGACACAGTATCACGCTCACTATCATTTTCTGCACTCGGTAACTCCACAGGCACTAACTGAACACTGCTGCTGCTGCTTCCTTCATCTACTGAACAATCATTTTCGCACTCTGTCCTCGTAAGAGGCTGCTGTTCGTCTTCTTCCTCGTTGGGTGGAGGAGTAGGATTAGATTTGGAAGTTCCTTCTTCAGCCGGTGAAGGTGTTGAAGAAGAACTTTCTTGTTCTGCAGGAGGTTCTTCTAAGTCGTCCTGTTTGTCGCCGGAAGTTGATACTTGTTCACTTGCACTCTCTTCGATGAATCGCCTGCAGACCGCTGAAAGTGCGGCTGATTGTGGTACGTTCTGCAGGCAGTCTTCTACTCGAACTTGGACGTCTCTTAGCTTTGTATTGTTGGCTTCCTCGAGTACTTTCTTTTTGTTTGCTCCTCTATTTACTAAATTTTTCTTTCTACCTTGTTTGTTTTCTAAGTCTTCTTTAACGTTACAAAAATTTGAATTTTTTAACTTGTTTGTAGCTGATTCGTTTTCGCTAGCTTTCCGTCTTCTTGTACTTTTAGTTGTGGTACCTGGAACGAAAAGAAATTGTTAAAGTGGTGGTTAAATTGAAGAATAATCGTCGGTGTAAAAAAGTGCGATTACGGAAAGGAGTGCGGTTTCAGTGACGCTAGTTATTGAGAAAAAATTACCGGTTGTTATTTTTAGAAAGAAAACTTGTTAAATTCGACGAAATTATCGATCGGCACTGTGAAAACGTGACGGGCACGAATATCCGCTTGAAAACGTAATAATGTAAGTTTGAATGATTAAACATATTACCAACCGGCCAGAAAATTAAATGTGTTGTCCTTGACATCGCGCAAGGCGAACAATATTTGCGTGGTATAGGATCGTTATTTCTTCTCGATGTTTTCGTAAATGTACATAATTTAGAAAGTTGCTACTCGCTTTCACTAAAACTCCCATTCTTTCAACCGTAATTATTAATGCAGTCACATGTCAGGAGATATAATTAAATACTCGTATAGACATTTGTTGTTTTTGATATAATGTAATGTATTTTTGATTAGATCATTCGTTATACAGCTTTTATTGTTTGAATAATAATCTCACGTTTACATTAAATGTCATTGAAACCTTATCTGCTTTTGTATACACGTATTGTGCAAGCGGATTAATTTATGCAGGAATTTTATTGCGTTCCATGTGCGTAGATTGAAAAATTCGAAAAATATATTCGTTTGTTTTCTATAGATATGAAGTATCAATTTCATTTATTTTTAATACATTTATCATAATAAAAATTATAATACGCAGTACAAGGTCGGCATAGTTTTCGATTTAAAATGTTATAATATAATATTAGCTTCTTGTAGTATTATGCCTCGAATTGACCGAGCTAAAATTTTTCAAGACTCAACTCGAACTATGGTCGAACATGAACGTCGACAATTATGTGACAAATTTTTTTGACTCTTTAGTAAAGTATTTAAGGAGAAAGTACATTAAGTGATGGAAAACTTAAGCAACAAAGGTGTATAAATATAAAGATAACTTTTTATTTAGTTTAACTAACAAAATAATTTAAAAAAATCAAGTTAAACATAA
>JAUIMW010001465.1:0-12531 GCA_033557785.1 Enochrus cinctus
TGTGAAATGCGTTTAATCGCAAAGGAACATTAGGTGAAACTAATGCAATTGGCTGGAGTTATCTGAAACATGCAAACAGCTGTCGGGCTATTAAATGATGTTCTCCTAAATATGAACGGAATTAATAAAGCCACGTTCCTAAAAGTTGTAATATTTATAGAAACTTAAGCAATCAGATATTTTTAATTTAAAGCTAATTTGTTGAAAGTAAATTTCTAATTTCGGGTTCCTAACATACTTTTCTATTTTTTTAACAACTAGGAGCGCCACAATATTCTAGAAATGTTTGTTTTGAAAATTATAATTTCGTTTTAAAATTTAACATCATGTAGAGTGCCAAGAATATCGGCTTACACAGTGCCTTCCAGACCTACTAGGCAATACGCCAATTCTTTCCAGTATTATTGGTTCAATGTACTCAAATTGATTTATAAATCTTGCTTTATACGATTCATTGTGTTTATAATTGCTTTTTTATTGGTGCTCTAAGGTTTGAATTATTTAATGTCGCAAATTGTGTGCTGCGCGCAGTTTAGCTTATCGGTTTGTCGTGGAATATAATATAAGTAACTTATGAATCGTTTTATGATATTTTTATTGCCTTCACTTGATGAAACTTAGCATTGAATGTTAAACAATTCAGATGCTATATGATAAAAAATTCATGGTGTAAACTTAATAATAAGTAAAAAATATCAAAGGTTTCTTCTTCAAGTAGCTTACATCCCGTTGAGCTTTGACAGCAGTGATCACGAAAACAAACTAATAAAGGCCATCAATAATCAATTTCGCTGTCTGTCAGATGGTATTTATTTATATTAATTCTAATTAGGCACCCCTATTTCGGAGCTGCCCACATATCGCGTTCGCCCTCAATACTTATCAACAGTAGCAGTAAGGATGATAATGCGATGGACTTTTGAATTAGAGCGTTTGATGACGTCACCTAGGCAGGGCGTAGACAATATATGATGGTCGTTAGAATCGATCCTAGGGTGCTCCTGCATTAACTTAACAGCCTGGAAATTCTTTCACAATATCGCCTGTTTTCCCTTCTCTTATTTTTCCTCGATTTGTTCTAATTTAATAACGCTTTAAGTTAAAAGCTTTGCACGTTTGACTTTGTTTTAATTACATTTAAATTGTAAAGCAACTAATTTTTTTTAATTTTCAGGTATTAAAACTACATATTACTAAACCAATATACTTGAAGGCAGGGTAAGGATTGTAAATATAATAATTTAAAGAGAATTTTATAAAATAAAAATAGTATGAAAACAATGCACTGAACAAGACAGAAGAGACTGATTTTTAGATACAAATAACGATAACAGAACAATAGCAGCCCCATCACTCAAAGTCAATTGCTCCAGATATCGATCTACATCTAGAAAAGAAACGGCGCCCCTGAGTAATAGGGAGATCTATCTCAAACTTAATTTTTTGCTGTTCCTTACAAAACATTGAAAACATGATAGATTACTAGTATCACAGAGAACAAAAGGCGTATGGTGTATTAATAATGAAAAAAGAAATAAGCATTCAGTGTGGGTGCAAACAATATTATAATTGTAAAACAAATTGCGCTGGAAATTTACGCCGTAAGTAAGCGGGTAGAATAAATGGAAAACTACAATGCAATATCGACATACATAGTGGGCAGAGAGCCGCGGGAATGCATACAATAGAAGCAAAAGGAATAAAATATTCCGAGCCATTCTTTTCACTCGTTATATCTTATTTTCTGTCATGTTTATGTCGACGCACTTGTATTGAAATAAATGTAAGATGGATAGAGGATATTTGCATTTCTTTTCAAGAAAAATAGAGTTACCGCTTTTTTTAAATATTTAATGTGGTAAGACTTGTTGTGTTCTGTTTACTTTAAAATTCAAAGTTAAAATTGATGAAATATACAAGATGTTTTATTACTATTTTCTACAAGAAAGGTAAACAACTTCTAAAATATTTATTTTGATGTTATTCTAAAAATTAAAAGTAAAACTTTCTTCAAGTTAAGAAAACTTGTACTATGTAAATATAAGTTGAATTGTTGCGAAGACATTCAAAAAAGTTCCAATATTATAAAAGTTTTCTGAAACATAAACACAAACTTAATAAAACCAGTATTGCAAGAGGGCTTCCGACACTTATGCTCACGGTTTCTTAGATATTGCGAACGTATAAAACTGGCAGCAATACTTTTCTCTGATTGTGCTTCATTAAATTCTGCGTTTTGAAAGTAAGTATAAATATAAGTCGGAAATATTTATTGATTTTTGCGATGTTAATTGCAATTTACATGCTGCAATTAAATAAAAATGTAACCAATGTGGAAGGAAGTAATTATGGTGCATATAAAGAGAACACTCAGTATTTGTGCAGATAATGAACGGACTATCCCTTGTTCATTTAGGTCGACAACTATGGCACACAAATGCGTGCATCTTCACAAGTCGTTAACCCCTAGCTATCGTTGATTATCAGCCACACCTAAGTCTCGGATTTTGTTCAGCAATTATATCAATCTTAATGAAACCAATTAAACGAACTTTAAAAAAATAGTTGGAAAATTATGCCAATCTAATGGCCATTACCTCGCCCTATTGATAAAAACTTGATTAATTAGAAAATTTTAAGCACGATTGAAGTCAAGGGGTCAAGCTTTTAATTTAAAACTTAGGGAAACTTTTTTCCGTTTCCTAAGAAGATTAAATTCAATCTGTCTGTATTTAATTCCGGCGCGGCGAAAATAGGTTTGTCTAAATTTAAAACAACTTATTAGCATAAGTACCAGTCCAGAACAATATTAATTTCTGTCGTTGCTCGAACCATAAACAATCGTAACAAGTTCACCAACAACTTTGAAGTTCAGTTCCATTAATCCCTTGAACTTGTTGTATTAAACCAGTTGGTTAACTTCTGAAGGAATGTTCACGCATTACGGTCTGAAATATTAGTTCATAAAATCGTTAAATCCTCAAAAAGGCGACGCAGTCTTAAAAGCAATGATTTATGAAAGATTAAACTGATTCACATTGAGGGTCCACCGTTTGATATACGTTAGTAAATACATCATATTCCACAGGTGTTTGCCGTAATCCACGAGACGGACCGCGTTCGTTCGTGCCATTCTTTTGGTAATGACTTCATAGTGTAACAACCCCGGGCTCCTTTTTTCAGTTATCTTATTTATCAGAAACATGTGAATCAGAACGCATACTGCATTAACATGCATTTTAAATAAAGTCACGTTCTTGAAGATCGAGATAATTGTTAATCTTGGAACGTCTGCATTTCTTTGAAAAAAAGTTATTATGCTTGGTGTGTACCTAGTGGTACTCAAAACGTTTTAAAATTTCACACTTTTATTTAAAGGAGATGCATAAATATAAACAAATAAATATTTGAATTTCTCTTAATTGTCTTGAGCCTTCATAACGCTAACAATAAAAAATGGAAATTAATCACGTTATAATGAGACATTTATTTGCGACAGCAATAATTAAATCACTTTTTCATTTCCTGGTTCGAAATCCTTCCATTAAAAATTTATCTTCCATATCTCCTCACTAAAACTACCTTCTTGTCGAACAAGGTTGCAATCAAGGTAAAGCAACCAACTGACGATGCCGGTACACATTTTGTTTTTTAAATTCGCCAGCCTGTTCGTGAAAAGACTCGGCAACCGGTTCTCGAGTGCGGTTTGTTTTATTCCCTTTTCAATTTGGATAATGTGCAAATTGCAGATTTAAAAATATACCACTCGATGATCTGATAAATCAAATTAACCGCTCAAATTAGTAAATAACCAATCGCGACTCCAAATTACAACATAATGGCTTTTCGGCCAGTCGCTGATGGACGTTAACCACTTAAAATCCAATTTATGGGTGTGCAAATTTGTATATTATAAACATTACCTCATCATTTATAAATCGCGCTATTAACACTACATTTAAGCCTGGCCCATTAGCAAATAAATTCAATAAAAATTATGTCAGCATTAAAATTATACGAGGCTCAACAGAAATAAATGTATATACAGTTTTAGAAAAATGTTAGTTCTTAACTGTAATTAGTTCAGATACCCTCTAAGGACATTGTAAAATTAACCCAATTATAGGGTAGCTTTGTTTCTGAAAACAATGTTAGGGCGGTGCAATGATTAAATTAGTTTCGAATTGTGTCAACGCACCACCGTTGCAATGGGGTGGCCTTTCTAATTAAAACACGCCACGGGGCAGAATAGATAACCATCTATCCTAGCCTCTGTTACTCTAATTTGCACAATTTATTTCCTTTTTGGGAGTCGTAACTAATGGTTGTCACAAAACCTACAGGACAGCCAGCAGAGTCTAACGTGCCGTACAAATTTATGATTTGAAAAAAAATCAATAAAGAGACACCAACGAAAGGTCAAACAATTTAGATAGAGTAGTTCAATGAGATCAGAAATTAACACAAACGCTTTCGAAGCTTAATGCCGACAGGAAATTGATAATTTTGTAATAATAAATTAATATTAGGCCGTTTTCTATCAACAGTGATAATAAGAGAAAGAGCATTTGTTTTATTTTTAACTTATTTGTTGTTGTTATTTTTTTCATTTCTTGTTGGTGCACCATATTTCGCTTGCTTCTGCATAAGGATCTCTTGATAGATGTGCCAAAACCTCAAACATTTAACATTAAATACATTTGTGATGTCGATTCAACTAAACCTTACATGGGGAACTCATTCTCTCAGAAATTATTTAGTAGCGTTTTAGAGTCATTACATGAAATAAAGCCATTCCAAACTTTTAGTGTATCTCGTAAAGTTTGTAATCGCCTCGGTAATTTGTAGAATACCACGCTATAACGTTCCTACTACAATTTGCAGCACTTGACCGCTAACAAAGATTCGATCTTCGCAGAGGTATGTGCCTTGTGTCTTGCAAATGGGATGCAGTTTTCAGCGGACGCCGCGCCGAAAGTTTTGCTTTGTTTTTCCTGTGACCGTGAACATCTTATTCCTTGTCGTACCTTATAATTCGCTACGCGCGTCCTACACTATATCTATCCGACTGCAAACGTTCTTCTCGTTAAGTTTTAATTATAAACGTCGTCTGCTTTTGATAAAATCTCTGGCAATATTCAAGGCCAATTTCGCATACACTCTGAATCTAAAATATCTTTATTATAAAATCAAACCTTCTATGAATATTGTATTTATCAAATTGGAATAGTAATGTTTTTTTTTTAATGGAAATCGACTGAGCTTGGATTTATTTTATTTTATAGGAAAACTGCAAAAATGTTCCTAGTAGATGCTCTGGAGCCCAGACAGTGGTATAACCTAGTTTTTCCAGCGTAAACTCCGCGTACTTGTTTGATAAATTTTTTAATTAACAATGTAGGTCAGTTACGTGACATATGATCTGATGGGACTCGCCATATACGAAGACTAGCTAGCACGCATTGTAAAAGCGTATTTTCCGCCTCATCTTCGGAATGTGGTTCACACACAATCGCATTATCGGTGCGATGTCCTTTCGCAGGATTACGGATCCCGCAATGCAGCTGAGTGTTTGCAATGTCGTTGAAGCATCCAAGAGTGGATCCACGACCATCCGAATGTGTCAACGACATTCAGAACAGCTCATACAGAATGCTGTGGCCTAACGATACGATAATGCTTCGAAGAGTTGCAGCGCTTGCAAACGAGTTTTCGAACCTTTCGATTTAATATCCAACACAGTTTTCAATTAATGGAAATGTTCTTTTGTGAACTTACACATTAAACTGGAAGGATACGATTCTCCAATATGATGATGAATTCAAAACAAAATTGATTATTCAACAGATGAAAAGAACCGATCTACCAGTAGGTTACTGTAGCAAATAGGTAACCAGTTTTTATATTGAAAGATACGTAACTAGACACCGTTATCTTTTATTATACCTTCGAGGTTTATAGATCACCATCCGGCCATTCACAAACAAAAAAAGTAGTCTAAAATCGTGAAACAATTATGACGTAACTAGTCATATGGTTTTAGTGTTGCTACTATTTCCTTATGATACAACCATTTAGGAATGTATAGTACGATTAGAATTAAGTTTTTTGTTGATAGACCACAGAAGCACACTCAACGACAGTTTTCAACATGTTTTCAAATAAAGTAACTTAAAATTTAAATTGAAATTAGTTTCGACACACCCGGCTAGATCCTTAGCATTATATTTTATACTATACAATAACATTGAATAAAGAATGAAATTCCAAAGAACGAGTTCGATTAAAGATGTGGTGCTTTTTTATAGACAATACTGCTGGTAAGTTCATGCCATATAAGTCATGACTGAGCAAAAGTAAATAACTATAATCCTATATAACTCGTTGTTCGTGCAAACGACGCAGTATTAATAATTGCAATCCAAGACCAATAAATAATAAGATAAACAGTAGCCTGTAGCTGCATGTTTACAGTTGTCAAGCTCGACTTATCTAAGTACCAGTTTAAACGGACATCTTTTCAGATTCATTAGCAAACTAGCTTTCTTCACGACTAAGAATCTAGATTTCTGCCGATTATGTTTCAGGATTTGTCTTATTGTGCCAATGGCGAAGCTTCCTTCTGCTGTATAAAATGGTTTTCGGTTTTCCTTACCACGAATCTTGTAGAAATTTTGATGGATTGTACTTCCTCACCAAGTTGTTTTGAAGTTGTAACTTATGATACAACCCATTTATGTGTCAGCACTTGCGTATAATCTTATAATTGATGTCAACAGTCAATAAAAACAATGGGAAATTGACTGATTTATTTGACTTTTATAATAATTGCAATTAGCGATAAAAGTTATATTCTTGGAATACGCCTGAGCAGCGTTCGCGACCTCTTCAAGGAAAGCAAAATTATTTAATTGCTGTACCGTGTAGTTCGAAATAGATGCATTTTTGCTCCTATTAAGTAAACGACTTTTTGAGTTCATTTATAAGTAAGAATGTTTATGTATGTACTTAAAATGTTCATATATTTAAGTTGTTTATCTGTTTAAACTGTTCATCTATTAAACTGTCCATCTACTCAAAATGACCATTACTACATTTCTTACTGTTCATTACTACGAGCAAGTTTTTTACCTCAAGAAAATGCGTCACGTTTTTTAAATCCAGCTGTACTGATGGAAAGGAATTAATTTCAACTCATACTCGCAATTCCTTGACTTTGATGAATTTGTTTTAAGTATTGTTATATTGAGGCACGTTTTAATGCTTCGCGCACCCGCCTTAATAGCTTAGTGTGTGGTCGCCTTTAATACTGAAAGAAAATTTGTACTTAGGATTGTGCATTTTGCTATGCTTTTAGTAGCACGAGCATATTTAAAAATAGTAATAAACTTGCGATTTGCATAATTCATCCAGCATATATGCTCGTATTGATTTTAACATTTACCTTATGTAAATTGGTTACAATGTGTACATATGCATTTATAGTACCTACTGCTAACGACCAATTTTATGTTTAAGTTGTTATACAGTTGTACATTATTTCGATTTTACCACATTCATTTTTTAATTACTGGCGTTTCTATAAACACTATCTAATTATGGTTTTTCTATTTTTTACATTAGTTTTCATTTTGTGATAACCGAAAAATTTTAGTAAGTACAATTACAGTAGCCTTCCTATTATCCGAACTAAAGTGGCGACTTTTGTCAATGTTTCTGACGTCTTTTAAAAATAATAATGATAATAATTTGCTTTTTCACTTTTAGCTTCATTGGCAGCTACGCTGTATTCGATACAAATACAAATATCATCTACAAAAAGCTACAGCTTCCTGTTATTTAAAGATAAAAACTTGATGTGGACAAATACTTCCAATAATAAAAACAGAATCGGTGTTCACAGAGTTGTGCACAACTGCTGCAGAATTCCTACAATTTATTACTAGGGAAAGGTTTCTTCTTCATCATGTGTTTAATTGTTATGAAACAAGTCTTTCTTGGAAGATAATACCTACTTCACGCAAGAGAAGCCTTAGCCAGGCCACAATCCAATCAGAGATAGAGCTGATACGCCTTGTTTTAAAGGTGTTTTGAAGCCCAAGCCGCAGACAATATTGGAATAATCACTTCAACATTTAAAACTCATTGAAAAGACTTTCAGTGAAAACCTTTAATTTAACATGGAAAAACTGTGATCTCAGAATATTTCTAACTTAGGTTTCGATCTACAACCTGTGAACAACACAGTGCATCTAGGAAACAGAACCATTTCTATGTCTTAAAGTGATAAGTTTTTAGCAAAGCAACTTGCAACTAAAAGAAAGTTAATTCGCTATACGTGCTCATTACTGCAATGAATTAAATTCGTATCTTCAGGGTTTCGCATTAAAATAAAATACAAATGGTCTCAGTAGTACTTTGCAATCTCCATCTATAGCACGGCAAGTGTTCAACGGTTCTTGGTCTTCCTCTTCTATGTCTCTCTAATACAGAACATATATGTCTCTGCTGCAATGACTTACAATTGATTTGAATTACTTCCAATCATTAAAATGGATATATTTCGCTATTCATCAGATCTTCAGATAGATCTTCCAAATAGCCTTCATTCCTTTCTAGCTGTACAAAAGTGCTCAAGTCATTTATATCTTCACTTTTGTCTACTCAAGTGTTGTCATAATCGCTTACATAATGGCTCTGTTTATGGAATTATTCAGCAAGATTTTCAACAATAAACCCAAAGAGCATTTAAACTTTCCCACTGAACCCGCGACCATAAAAACAAGTTTACATTCAGACATTTAATTACAGTTAAATGTCCGCAGTGTTTCTCTCTTCTGAATGGCCATAAAATAGGCTAAATGTACGCAGAGACAGGCTGTCTAGTATCCGCGTGCAAGTTAGTCAATTGCCTAGGGCCAATACCCACACCTGCACATTAGATATGTGCAAGTAATGTTTGAAGCATTCTTTAAATAGTATTCCGTGCTGCCCACTCACTGCTCGTCCATTGAAGGCCTCGCGAATAAAAATATGAACGAGTCAATCCCCGCAAATTGAAGGCATAGTGTCACGCAATCCCATTCTCAGATACACGTTAATAATTTGCAAACATAGTTAGAGCTTGCTAGACTTGATTGGAATTTATATTGGCTTTGATCGTATTTGTTTGCCCAGCGAATCGCGAAGACTTATTTGATTATTACTACAATGTTTCTTATTAATTCTAATGAAAGTTGCTGATTTATAGTCTTGGTTCAAGACTAGAGACATGTCAGAATCTTTAACTTCAAAACGATTTGCCAGTATCCAATAGCTTGCAGATATCTCACATAGCATTATTATGTACAACCAGCTCGCTACTGATTGTTCGACAAATGGAATTCGTTCCGGAATTTATATGGAATTAACGAGGGAGTGGAAATTCCTTCAGGACTGCATGATTCACGTAGTTATTAAAGTAGCGCGATCATGTAAATAGACGAATAACTTTTAGAGTTGTGACTGTCGTTTTAATTAAGAAGCAAAAAAATAAATGTGACAGTCATCCTGCGAGTTGATGATTTTAAGTGTTTGCGTCTCTTTCTCACTGTTCCACTAATTCTTTGTGGAGCATTTGTTGAACACACGTGTCTTTCGTGACTGGTATACGTACAAGAAAATTGAAATTAATTTCTCTGTTGCGGTACGTTTTAATGCTCTATTATTTAGGCAGTTGTAACTTTAAGGAAGATTGATATATGGGAGGATCTCCCAAGTGGAGTAATTTGGTGATGGGGGACATTACACATTTCTTCGCATGGAGTATCACACCAGAATGTTTTGGATATTTGGTATAATTGTAAAAAGCTTGATGCCGCACCTAGAGTTTTTGCTTTGGACAGCACTCAAATTAGCATGTCAAATAAAAATTAATAGACACTTTCTCCATTCGCGACTTTATAGCTCTTTTACGCCTGCCCATGATTATTAGAAGAAATTTTTAAAATTTATGTACCAACACCAGTAATAAATTATTAGAAACGCTTATTATTTAAGACACTTCCTACAGAGTAATAGTGACATTACGAGGTGGTCTTGAAATGTGTGAAGAAAGAATTATATGTGTTGAAACTACTACTAATAAAAGAACACCATATACGGATACTATTAAGCACTGGCTGTAGAAGAGCCGCGTCATAATTAGTGAATTGCAAAACGGTTCCCGCCGTAAAACAGCAGGTGACGTCACCTCCAAATGACATCATCACAAATTCTGCCGTTGGCTACGTGCCCGGAGTGATAGGAATTCTATGCTTTCGTCGGCGTTTTTATTACCGAAATATCTTAACGCTTGGAGTCACATGGCGAAGCAGATAAAGAGAAATACGTGCATTATGTACGTAAGAAAGAATTTGAACATTAGGTAACAGGAAATTTTATAAAAATTTAATTACACCCCCAACCACTATTCCATAGTTCACTTAAATGCTTTTGAAACTACAATCTGTCTAACAACTCACTTTATTTTTTTTTTTTTGGCAAATACAAATATGGAAATGTGAGAGAACCCAAAAAGCTAGATGCGACAAAAACATAAATAAATGATAAAAGCACAAAAGCTGCCATTACATCCACCTGATAAAACGGGATTTCCTTATTTGTCTTAGGGTATATTTCATCACCAATCCCACGCACCTGTCTCCTGTAGATCCGGATAAGAGCCAGAGCGGCTCGACTTTAACAATTCAAATACAAGATTCGGGCTCAAGCGCACACACGTATTGTTTAAGTGAAAACCTCATATATGTCTGAGAGCCAGCAGCCCGAACTTCTACAAGCTCAAAAGAACTTTAATATTCAAGTAGCTATCAAATTAAGAATTTATGAAAATATTCAATACTCACACGCCTAGGTATTAGTTTTTCCTCCGAAATAGAGGAACTTAAGTTTTGAACGACCAAAGGACTTATGGCTATTTATTAATATTAAAAGCCATTAGTTTCATTATCTTTTAGGTGTCAGGAGTTAAAAGATAAACATGACTTCTTACTGAAGGATTTTACGACGCATTGTTAGGCAGAGGTGCATGTTGGCGGCATATTTTGATAGTTATCACGCTGTAAACCTTGTTTGTATAGATCATATCTCCACAACGGCAAGTAACAAGAGATGTATATAAGTTTCGACATGCACTTAGCGTTGTGATTTTAATATTTATACTTTATTCGCGTTGTTAAAAGCAGCTAAGTCGCGGTTGTGCATGACTCCAAATTCTACACCAAGGAAAGTATGGGCGTGTAAGCAATTGCTTGCAGAACTCTTGTGCATTAATTTGAATTCCTCGCGGCTCACCTCGCTCTTTTATTTGTTTCTAGCCTCGAGGATATTAAGCTTATTCTAAAATTATTCCTGAGTATATGCGGATGCACTTAAAATAAGGTCTTTATGTGCCGCACTTTCGTGTTATTTAGATTGTAATTAAGTTGATATAATTTTAACTTTCTTTGGTTATTGTTTTGTACGTTTATTTTGCTTCATTGTGGGCTTTATGTCCCCGCTTGAGATTATGTTCAAATTATTTTTGCGTGTTTTACCGAATGTTTTACGTAAAGCTGAAAATATAAAATTATTTCGTGGTACAATCATTCGTTTAGCATGATTCGTTAATTCTTGTTTCTGGCAAGTAGAACTATTAATATTATTTTTTTGTATTTTCTCTGCAGGACCTCTTTTAAAACGAAATAATTATGGTAGTTTAAAGTATTATAACTAATACTGGAATTTCTCCAAAACATTATTATTTCGCAGTACATCCCGCCTACATGTTCTGGAAACTAGCGATATCCATCTCAAAACTTACATATAGGATATAGGATACAGGATATAGGACCCGATCGTAACCAGTAAAATGTATTCTTTGCAAGCATAAGATAATGTTACCTCCACGGGGAGAATGTTGTTCTTGAAAAGGATTATTTTATCCTTTGCAAAACTATGACAATAATACTTTTCTATAATTACAAAAAAATTTACCTCGAAAGACCCGGAAGATAGTGAGGAGATCCAGATTTTGCAGCAAATTAAATTGTATCGTAACTAACATCTTACATTTCAATTGTCTCGGGTATGGCATCAATTTATCCATTGTGCAAGCGTATGTGTTCCAACCATATATGTACATACACGAAAAGAAACTTTACCTACATCGACTTTATATATTAAGCTGATTGTAAGTCGGAGTACATATCGATATCGCGCATGAGGTAATGTGAAACAGGATTAACAATCTGAAATTTTATTATAGCAAGTACGTAAGTAAGTTAGATTAGGAAGCCATTTGAGGTCGCTTACCGAACCTAGAAATTCTGGTTGCGTATTTTTAGATGGAGATTTTCGTTCCGCGTGCCTATATTTCGAGAGAACGTGCTGGAGATAATTTTTATTTGGCAACAAAGATTTGTTTCAAGAACTCGGCGGGTTATTCTGTCGGTATGTTGAAAGTTGGATGTTCAAAATAAGTTTATCGGGCAATTGAGATGAGCGGACGAT